>VRYO01002781.1:12003672-12174392 GCA_009812075.1 Sialia sialis | reverse complement strand
GGGTGATGGCCGGGACGCGGCGGGCTTAGCCCAGCTGTGGTGGCCGGAGCGCAGCTACTGTGTGCGGGGGCTGCGGCGAACCGCGGGGCGCGCCGCGGTGGCTGCGTCCTCCCACGGTGCCCGCAGCATTGCCGCGGTCGCCTGGATCTCCCCAGGGCAACCCAGGTCTCCCCACAGCAGACCGTGTCTCCCCCCGGTCGCCCAGGCTGTCCCCACGCTCGCCCGGGCAATGCCACGTGGTGCTGCCCCTGCCCCGCAGGTGTGCCCGGGGCGGGGCGGGGCCGGTGCCCGCAGGAGCGCGGGGCGGGTGCGCGGTGGCTCGCTCGGGGCGCAGGGCGGTGGGTCCTGGTGCCCGGCTCGCCAGGCTGGCGGGCACGAACGCGGTGCTGCGGGCGCTGACATCGCGGGGCACAGGCGAAACCGCAGGGAGGAAGGAGGTGCCTGTCCCTCAGCCCTGGCCCAGCCGCCCTGCTGCCACCTCCGGCTGGTTTGGACAGTTTGTGGGTTACTTTAAAAAAAAAAAAAAAAAAAAAAAAAAAAAAGTATTTTGCCTGGGGACTGGAATCCTTTTTTTCTCCCCTCCGCTTGACTGACTTTCTCACACTCCTATTCCCATAGTCTGCCAGCTAGGCCTGAGTCATCCTGCCAAGAACTAGACCTGGCCTATTCAAAAATGTGCTCACTCGCTCTTTCTCTGTCTCTCTCTTTTTTTTTTTTTCTTGAGTATACACAGTAATGTTTTTCCACCTCCTCTTGTACCTGATCTGCACCTGTACAGGGCCAATCCCACACGTATCACCCGATCTTGCCTTTTCAGAGACCGTGAGAAAAATAAAGTTCAAGAAAGAAGAGACATGTTTGCAGATCTCACCGGTGCAAAGCTCTTGTCCCTGCAGAGGCTTGCCTGCTGAGCCTTCAGAGTTTAAAAAAAGAAAAATAAATAAAAGGGAGAGTGTCATGTTTTAAACTGCGGAAAAGTACAAATCCAGCTTTCTTTTGGCTCCTTGATGGAGCCACAAGCCTTTTGATTTAAAAAAAAAAAAGGCAGACTTCAGCCTGTAAGGTTTAATTTCAGATGAACAATTTTTGACGTAAGTTTCACTTATCTAAGCAGCTGGACAAAACTCGAGTGAGGAAAAGACCAAGACTGCAGTGGGAAGTCAGTGCCGAAAAGCACTTTCACAGTTATCTTCCTGGGGAAATCGGAGACAACAGATTTGCGTGAAAACTGCACTTTGTTTTTGGAGAGCTTAGGAAGTTCTCCCCTGTATCAATATTTCTTCTAGTGCTGATATTTGCATATATTGGTGGGGAATAAAGTTATGACAATTACTGAGCTGGTGTTCTCTCTCCTTCCTGCGGGGATTTGCAAAGGGCTGAGGAAATGCGGCAGCCCGGTCCCTCCCGGCCGGAGTGAGAACAGGCTGCAATTATGTCTGTGTTTGTGGTAGCCGAGGAGCTGCAAACCGCCGGTAATTGCCGGCAACAGGTCGGTGTCTGTGTGGGACGAGAGCGGGGCAGGCAGCAAGGACAGGCTGTCATTAGGGGTTGCCAGCCCTCGCCCACCGCTGGGAATTGCCCGGCAGCAGCTCCCCTTGCTGCTCCCACCCTGCCCACTGCAGAGCCTGCCTTTCGCTTCTGGGCTGTGTGAGGAGCCGGGCTGCGGGCTCCGAAAGCCTTTGGTTCAGCGGAGATCCAGCAGCGAGTGCTGGCGTGTCCCTGCTCCACATCCCCTCCGCCTGCCTGCTGCTGTGAAATGCCTTCATGTGCAAGGGTTGTGATCTCCAAGCGGAAGCACGTATACTTGTGAATTCCCCAGGGATCAGGAGAGGAAGGGGAGGATTTGCATGGAAGGATGTCTCTAGAAATTAAATGGCTGAGGCCAAGTTTAGGCTGGAAGGCGGTAGTGAAGAGGTTTTTAACCACTGAGGGAATCTGGGCACCTCTAGCCCCGCCTTTTCTTGTGAAAGAGGTGTCAAGGAGGAGGTGAAACCCTGAGATAAGGGACTGCCCCAGGGACTGGGATGTTCCTTGTCCCACAGTCCTCTCAAAATGTTTTGGTTTTTTTTTTTGCTTTGCTCCGGCAGTCATCTTGGATTACAAATTGGGAATTGTCCAAAACAGATTTGGGAAGAACCTTTAGTCAATGCATCAGGGCTTTACTGACTGGCAGAACATCTTGGAGGAAAAATGTGTTGGCAAGAAAATTTAGACTAGTCCTGGGCACGGGCCCAGGGGTGGGAAGGAATAAAATAGGATGCTGCTGCTGGTGCAGCACGCAGGAGGTGAGGAGGTGGCAGGGTTGGCCATGACTGGTCTCCGGTCCTTTTGGATGCAGCCAAGATGAGCAAAATGTGCTTCTAGAGATCCAAGGGTTTTAATATCCAAACCCCGAAGGAAATACAGAATACAGAAAATAGAAATGAAATTGCTTGTAACAACTGGGTTGCAAGCTGGATCCTGGGAATGGCACAGCAAGCCTTTCCTCTTTGGGTCACAGGCTGAAAACCTAGCCTGGCCACACCTCAAAGTTGTCACCACCCTGAAGGCTGGAAAACAAGTGCTGCATCTCAGGGACATGTCCTCTGGACAGCCCTGCACACTTGCCTCTGCTCATAGTTCCCATCCCAGAAGCTGTTGCGCAATCCATACCCAACCGGCTCCCCCGGGAGAGGTGATCTCAGAAGGTTTGGGCACAGGTTTCAGGATTTATTTCCCTTCTATAAACGTTTGCCAGGTCTTTGGAACAAGGTCACTTTCAAACTCACTTCCTGACAGAGCTCCCCAGATGAAGGAGAGCTTTCATGGACATTGCTCCCCTACACACCAGGTCTTTGCAGTAAAGAGGGCAGCGGTGTCACTGCCTGGCCCCCTCGATGGCAGGAGCAGCTCATTTTAAGGCAGCAGCCTGGTTTTACAGTAGGTCCTGCCCTGTCGTTCCACTGGGAACCCATTTCCTGAAGACCCGCGGAGACCTGGGGTCCCAGCTCTGTCAGACAAACCTTGGGGTGGGTGCTTGTGCAGCAGCTGCTCCCCAGAAGCTGGGATCTTCTGGCTGCTACTGCAGAAGAGAGGCTGAAGCGTTTATTCATTTTACTCCTCACTGTGTGAGTCAGGCTGGGTGTATTTGGGGCAGCTCTGGCCATTCTGCAGTGAGACCTGCTTGTGTGGAGAGAGCATGCCGGCCTCCAGGAACTGGGGCCCTTCATTCTGTCGCCCACACAACCAGGGAGGCATCCCTGGGAACGGTGGGATGGAGAAGCCAAAGCTTTGCTTGAGTAGCAAAGTGCCATTCTGAGAAACTCCAGAGTCACTAAGGACGGACAATGAAGAACCATTTTCATCTCCCCAGCCCATCCCAGCCCAGGCTGGAGTATGGCTCTGTGCTGAGAAAGGCTCTGGGACAAGAGCCAGGATACCTGGATCTCTTGCTAAGCTGATTCCTCTTGGCAGGCTCCTATCCTGCTGAACCAAGGAAACGCTGCCGGGGAGCTGGCGGGGAGGGCATTTTGGCAGCTGTGAAATGCCACCCATGTGGATGGGAATTCCCTTCCTGATACCCATGGCGTTGCTTCAGAGGTTGCTGGTTTGGCTAAAGCAGCCACAATGTGCTAATGGGCATGAGATGGTGCAGCCTCAGCTTTCCCTTCTGTGCCTTTCCAGAGCCCCAGCTGCAGCCTGGTCCTCTGCTGGCAACCAAGACTGGGTGTTGGCAGGCATTGCAGCTGGGAACAAGCTCTGGGAACATCCCTAAATTTCCTGTGGGGCTTGGACTGGTATCTGGCACTGCTGCTACCAGCCAGAGGCTCTGAGCTGCCTTATACCCTTCTCTGAGAGATGCTCTTTTCATGCAACATGCCCAGAGTTCACCGGACCACTGGTTTGCAGTCTGCTGACCATGACAGGGCAGTCCCATTCCACTACAACAGCCAGTATCCTTGGCAAGATATAGGAGCTCTAGGCAGAGGGACAGACAGCTGAGCCTGCATCCCTCTGAGAACCAGAAATAAATGCGCAGTCACTGCCATGCTCCAGAGGGGAGAAGGAGCATCTCAGCTCTGGTTCACTCCCTCTGTGGTGGGAGGTGTTGGCAGTGAGAGCTGAGTTATTTATTTATTAAGATCCCACTTGTGTTGCTGCCTGAGGCTGCTGGTCTCTGCTGGAGCTGTGGTGCTTGCGTGCTTGCAAGGAATGGAAAGACTGCGAGCTATGAAGCAGGAGTACATACATGAAAATACTGTGAGTTTGGCAGTGGTGGGGCTGGAGAGGGCATGAGGGCTCACTGGCACAGATGTCCCTGTCCAAACACTGAGCAGAAGGAACTCTCTTGAGGGCCAGATGAAGGTGGATGTGCATCAGCTCCACATCCTGAGTCCAGTCTCCAGCCGCGTTGCTGCAGCCCTAGTGTGCTGAGCTGTCTGTGATCCCTGACATGCTGTGGCTGCAGGAAACCCCGCAGGCTTTTCCAGAACACGGCTTTTAAGTCAGATCAGACCAGCAGTGCGGTTTGCAGCCCAGCTGTGCGCAGCTGGGTCGGCGCAGCCAGGGGATGGGAAGACGTGGGCGGGAGCGTGGCGAGGTGGGAGTCTCGCCAGCCATCCTCGGCGCAGGGAGCCTGTGGCAGGGTGTGTCAGCCTGCCCTCAAATTCCCAGCACACAAACCCTTTTCTGTGCCCCCTCTGCCCTCTTCCCCTGGCCCTGCCGGCGCCTGTGGCCAAGGGCAGGTGGGAGCCTTGGCATGTGGCTCCCTGGGGACTCAACCTTCACCGACTGCAGACTCGTGAATCCCACAGGGCCAGCCCTTGGCCATAGTGTCTGTGCTCTTCTGCAGAGCGATCAATCATATTTTCCAACACAGTTCCTTTTCCTTGGTATTAATCAGTCCAGGAAAGCAGCCTGGACTGATCACTGCCATTGAGCTTTCTGCTAAATTTACCAGCTGATCACCATCTCTTCTCTTCGTGCCATGAATTGGCAGTAGGGAGTGTTGTGTAAACTTCACGTTATCCTCAAAACCCTGGCAACTGCGATGATGCAGCAAGAAAATATTTGGAACCTTTGAGAGATGCTGTGACAGGCAGCCCTGCCTCATGCTGGGAAGCTGTGCTGAGGGCCGCGTGGGCAGGACAGGCAGGCCAGGGGCTGTGTGCCCCACCAAGGGTGGGGACAGAGCTCTCAGCCTCCCTAGTCTGACCAGGTCCTGCAGCCCTTGGGACACCAGACACTGCCCCTTGACAGATGGGATTGGTCACAACTCACCAGCTCTCCCATTTCCATTATTCTTGAATCCCTTATTCAAGAAAACATAGGGTACTTCATGCTGCAGTGCTTTTCTACTGCAGAATGGAGGCTTTGCAGAGCCAGCATCTTTCTTATGTATAAGTAGATGGACTCTGATAAATCCAGGGTACAATGAATCATTTGCTCTTGGGGCCTGATGTCCCTGGTGTCTTCAGTTTTGTTTTAGTTTGGCAGAGTTATGGAGAGAATTAGCCTATCTCACTAATATTGAAATGTATACATAATCTGAATCCTGTATTCCTAAAATCAATACTCATTATTCAAGGCGACAACAGAGCTCAAATTAGTCCTTCAGCTGTATCAAGGGTATCAGGATGATCACATGCTATTTGGATTAGCCACCTCGTGCAGACAGTGGTTTCACACTCGTGGCTAGGGCGGCAGGGCACGGTGCTCGGGTGCGTGGCCAGGAGGATCCGGGGAGCGGATCCCGCCCTGCTCCTGCCTGCGGCAGTCCCGGGGAGCCGCCTGAATTGCACCAGAGCTCAGCGCTGCGGCAGGTGAGGTGAGCCGGGGCGGCGTGCCAGGGGGACACAGGGACGGTGGATTTTTGTTTGTTTTTCTGCCCAGGGCAGGCAGTGGGAGGAGGGGATTTGAAATCCTCAATTAGCACGCTTTGACAGCAGCGCAGGGTGTGGGCTAGAATGGAGTGGTTTCTCCCTTATTTTTCTTTTCCCGCTTGCTGTTGTGCAGCCAGGACTCTCCATTAACCCTCTGGCCGCTGACAGGTGTTAGCAAGCGGTGGGACTGTTTGAAAACTCCTGTGCATTTTCCATTTGCTTTGCCTGGAAAAGGCTGCACGGCTGTACGTGTGCTGGTCCAGAGCCGTGTGCGTGCCCTGGTGCCAGAGATCATGCTGGAGAATCATTCTCATATGGGCTAATATGCGATCTCTTGTGAGCTAGTCAAGAATTGATGTGTTACTAATTGCTGTAATAAATATTGCTGCATCCAATAGAGGATGTTGTTGTTTTATAAACAAGGGGATAATTTACAGTTCAATTGCTTAAATCATGTGTTAATTGCTAAGTGTAATGAATAAATACATTTGCAACATTTAATTTGCACAGATTTCAGAAGTCTAGACATTAAGAGGCAGATCATTATTTGATAAGTAATCTTGAATGTCGTATGAAATGACATTTATTTTCACATGATGAAATATTCTGAAATGAGATTTCAAGGTCCTTCTCCTTCCCTCCCTGCAATGAAGGGCGGTGTAGTCATCGGTTGCCTCAGAAATGTGTCCAGGCTGCCTGGGAACACAGGGGAAGGCAGGAATCCTCCAGGACTGACACAGAGATCAGATTAGCAAACCTAGGTTTATGCAGATGCAGGTTTTTAATATTACAAAATGTAAAGAGAAAATATAGAGCCAAAACCGGGGGATGTCTGCAGTAGAGTGGGAGGCTTCACATCAGTGCTAACTGATGGCAGGATGGCTGTGGGGCTGTGAAAAGCATAGGGAGCACCTGAGGAGGTGAGCTGGGAGTACTGGTGATGAAAGGGAGGCATTAGTGCTGCTGCCTGGGCACTGGTGAGGCCTTGGCACAGTGTGAGGATGCAAGCAGAAGCAGCAGCAAATAAACCCAGCAAAGGGTTTTTGCAGCCTGCTGCTGGCCACGCGTGCCTGGTGGCTGTTGCTTGCACCACGGGAGGCTGCAGGAATCTGCGCAGGATTCTGTTCTCCAGGGAGTGAGGAGCCCTGCCTGCTGCTGCTGCTGGAGCCAGGGCTGGCTGCTGCTGCCCAGAGTAAGAGGCACTGCAAACAGAAGGCACCTGTCCTTCAGTTGCTGATATTGAATAATCTTGGGCTACTGGTGCCCTTTCGCAGGCCCATATCTTTATTGGAGGCTGTTAAAGCCAAACCTCCCAACAGTAATAACATGACTACAAAGCATTTCTAAGAATAAAGTACGTGGGAATAAGGGAGATACTGAGATCCCAGCCAATTTCAGTACAATACAAGTCTGAAGTACCTTATAAAGTTAACAAGTCCAATTTAAATGTATACAAGGCTCAGGAGCATACAGGAAACAGGATCGGCCAAACCTTCGAAGGCCCATCATTGTCTTTCAAAAAGCCCACTGAAAGGCTCATGCCATAAAAAAAGGTGTATTCACATGGCTGATAAACCATGTGATAAACCTGGTGGAGAAATGCCAGCAGCCAGAGTGGGCAGGGATGCTCCCTGCGGGGATGCTATGGTGGCCCAGCCCCTTGCTACAGAGTGCTTTGCCCTGCTCTCTCTGTTACTGCACCACAATAAAAGAGGGTTCTTCTGGTGTAAATCTGGGGAGCGTTTGGCAGGTGACTGGCTCCAAAACAAGAAGCAACCCTTGCCCCTGGCTTTATGACAGGTCATCCAGCCTCTGCAATCTTGCTGCTGGAGAGGTAAAAAAATAGCTCTCGTGCCTTTCCCAGCACCGTCTTCATCACGCTCCTGAGCAGCTGCAGCCAGGAGTGCAGCCCATGGTGGTGGCTTCCTGTCCCCTGTGATACAAACACCTTGGATGCCACAGACAGGAGAGGACAAGGAAGGAGCTAGGAGAGGCTGTGCTGCGTGCCCAGGAGCTTGTCCCTGCTTTCTCAGAGCTGAAGACACCTGTGGATTAGAAGAGTTTTCTGTAGGCACCTGGAGAGCAGTTTGTGAAGTGTTACAATGTGAAAACTCTGCCAAAAGGTCCCAAGCTGCAGTAACACCAAGCCTGCTCCTGTTTTGCTTCCTTGACTACCAGATTAAGAGCCAAATGTGCTCACGAAATGCCGGAGAGCCAGAGCTCTTTCAGCGTGCCTGAGTGTTGTCAGTGTAGTGAGCTCACCATGCCTGATCTTTCCTTCTCCTGTGTGTTATTTGTGTCATTGTGTGTTTGTACATTTTGCCCATCTATTTGAAAGCAAGAACCAATGCCACAGGACTTACCAACCAGCTATGCTCTCTAGCAGAGCATCCAAGCAAGCTGCATTGCAAACCATCCAAAGACTGCAATAGAATGGCAGAAGAGTCTCAGGAAAATGCTCTGCTACAAAGACATTGGAAAATCGAGGTTCTTTCATGGCTTGTTTGTGAGCAGGAAGCAAAACCACCCCGCTTTGGTGCCTCTGAAGAGGCTAGCAGAACTGGGATGCATGTTGCAGGACTTGGCGTGCAGGAATTCATGAACCATAAGGCCTTGTCAAAACTAATTTTTAAATGAAATGCAGTGTCCTAGCAAAACACATGCCTGAGACTTAAACCAAAACCAAAGTACAAAATGTGGTGTTTAAAGGCTGGGTTCCATCTCAAGTGAATAGAAGCCACATGCATTCATCTGAGATCAGATTTTGGCGTGATCTGAAGTTGTGCTGTGAGAGTAGGCAGTGGAAGTCTTCATCTCCTCCTACAATCCTGTAGGCAAGATCAGCCCTTTGCACTTTCCAGGTGAAAAGGTTTCTGACACCAACCCTATGTATGTAAGCTCTCCAGGTGTGGGATGGAGCATCCCAGGGCTGCTCAGCTCCTTGCTCCACACTATGTGTAGGCAGCAGTGAGGCCACTTTCACCAGCCTGAAAACCTGGTGCAGACCTGCATCTCTCTCCCCTTGCTGCCCACAGTGGGTTTGGGACTCTGAGCTCCCAGTGACACCACTCTGTAGCAAGTGTCCTGCAAAAGTGCCAGTATTGAGGCTAACCTTTATTAATTGGGGAGAGGAAGAAATAATGCTGGCAAAATATTGTCAAATACTTCAAATTAATGATTAATTCTAGATGGAGTGATACTGTTTGATGTGGTCTTTGCTGGTTTAAACAGGAGAAGGGTGATTCACTCTAAAGGAATTTATAAAAACACAAGTATTTGCTCATGGACAATAAATACTGGGGCAGATAAAAAGGGGGATGAAGTGTTCGGTGTTGTGATAGCAACTCTGCTTGAGAAAACTTTTGACCTTCTCACATCTTAAATCAATGGCTCCCCCCCTCCCTCGCTTTCCTTCAGGCCTGCTCTGGAGGCTGAGGGAATGGGGTATGTGGGAGCACACCCGGCTCGCCCTGGGCTGTGTTGCTGGCAGGTGCCCCCTGTTTGCCTCTTGTTCCCACGGGAGGACTGGGCACCCGCCAGCGCCCGCGAGGGGCACAGGGCAGCACCCAGCAGTTTACACAATCTGTGTACACAGCCTAATCTGTCAATTTGCCTGCTGTAAAAGTAAGCGCATAAACCTGGTGCTGAAGCTGCTGTGGTTTACAGAGCTGCTCCACCTGGGAAGCTGAGATTTAAACTGTCTGCTGGTGAGCGAGGCAGCCCATGCCTTGTCATGCCATGCTGTGCCATGCCATGCCATGCTATGCCGTGCCATGCCATGCCATGCCATCTCAGCCTGTCCCCTCCCAGTGCAGACAGGCAGGTTGCCCAGGAGGGCTGCTGCAGGCGCACAGAGCCCGTGAACAGCCCAGTGGGAGCGGCAGCAGAGGTGCCGGCAGTGCTGTGCCTGCCCCACGGCGCCTGAGAGCCTTCGGGTGGGTACCTGAGGGAGGGACCTTGCTATCTACCTTTCCCGTGGGAATATGATGCAGCTGAGATAACCCCTGGACCTTGCTGGGACTCTGCCAGTGTCATTAAAGTGTTGACATCTGCTGATTACCCTGACATGATGCTGGTTTTATTGAGACAAGATTAGCCACTCGCACTTTGAAGGGAGGTTGGGCACACACCATAACTGGCTGTTCCCAGTCAGGAAGGGCTTCAGAGCCTTTTCCATTCTGGTCTTTTTTCTTTGCGAGAATATAACTATTTATGCCCTAAAAATAACAGCATGGGAGTGAGGGCAGAGCAAAGTCCCTGACCTGGTGTCCAGCCTTGCCATGTTTGTTTTGGGTTAGCCAGCAGTGCAGGGTGGCCCTGGTCACATCACCTGTCAGTGTGGGGCTGATGGAGCAGAGCTGATACCCACAGAGGGGCTGAGCCCCTGCCTGCAGCCATTCCCGCAGCATCACCTCGCAGGCTGTCAACGAGCCTTTCATCACAGCCCCTTCTGACATCAGCCTTTCCAAAACACCTGAGCTCCTTGTGGTCCCTGTGCTCATAACACTTGGAAGTGACAGCGGCTTCTGGTTCCAATTAACCCAGGGGCAGTTTGGAGACTATCTGGTTGCACTGCAGTGGAGGGGAGAGGAGAAAAAGCCTTTCTGGGAAGCACCAATTGAGTGTGTGGGTGAAGAACTTCTGAAAAAAGCAGATGGTTTCTCTCTTTCCTTCCTCTTTCTTTTCCTTGTCTTTTTTTTTTTTTTTTTTCCCTTGAATTCCACGAAACAGACAACCCAACAGCACATTTTTCACCATCAAAGCTTTGCTGAAGGGAATTCTCCGCTGCCATTTCATTTCTTCCTTATGTTCACAGATTGTAAAGCAAACGGCCTCTGGAGAACAGGGAGGGCAGATCTGTCCCGGGGTGACAGCAGAAGACTGGCTGACATCCTTGGGGCATGACAGGCTTTCCCTGGCAGCTGGCAGCCAGGGGAAGTGAACATGCATCTGCCTTGGGATGCTGGGTGACAAACATGGCACTGCAGCTGGCAGCTGCTGGCACTGGAACCGGGGACACAGGGATTTGCCAAGGTCCATAACCTCTGCCTTGGACACCTGCACAAGGCTAACAACCGTGAGCAGAAGCTGCAAGCAGCAGGGGAAAGCAAGCACCAGTTCCTGGGCTGGCCCCACTTACTGATGCTCTCCTGGGAGGAGATGCACTCACAGGTCAGCAGAGGCAGGTCCCACCTGGAGCCTTCCTCCCACAGCCTTCCCACGGTCACACCACAGCCAGAGATCCCAAATATTATGTCTCTGGGAGAAACAGGGAGGGAGGAAGCTGTAATCCCATGAAATCCCAGCCCACAGCATGCCAATCCTTTAAGTTACTCTCTCTCACATGCAACACGTCCAATGCCTGTTGAAAGAAAGGTGGTTAAAGGAGGAGATGTAAATGGAGAATAAGCTTGTAGGGCAGACGGGGTTGGAGGATTCTGTTCTTGTTAATCCGAGATCTGTTTTTTTTTAAAACACCATTTTTAGACCTGGAAATGCTAGCTGATTGCTGCCTGCTGTGATGCATGGCAGCACTGGTGTGCTGTGGGAAGATGCTCTTTGAAAAGGAGGAGCGAGGGTTCAGCAAGGAGCTGCAGCACAGGGAGGGACAGGAGCAAGAATGGCAGCCAGTTGTGTTTGGAGGGCCGGAGAAGGATACTGGTGGCTCTGTTCTCCTTCCACCAGTGACTTGGACACAAAAAGGGAGCATTTACTTGCAAAATATGTTTCTCCAGCCAGGAAAATGAGATGTGGAGGCTGGTGTGGGGCTGGGAGGTCCTGCCCAGTTCCCTGGCATTGGTGGGTGGCTGGACAACATGCATGCCTGAGTCAGAGGAAGAAAACATTAGAAGAGAATGGCAAAACTGCTGGCAAGACAAATGGGACTGAAATGACCACTGGGACCAGGAGAGTCCAGAGCAACTCCCATACAGAGCAATAGCAATCAGAAAATAATCTCTTTGCTCATTAAAACATGAGCTACAAGTGAGAGAGACGAACTAGCACAGACTGGCAGGGACAGACATCCCTTGCACTGTGTCTCCATGGCCTCACTCACCACTTCTCACACAGGAGCACAAGCCTGCTCCTTGCCATAAGCTGGAGGAGGAAGAGAAGGCACTGGTGAGGAGCAGCCAGCCCCATGGTGTTTATCACCGGGTACGTGTTGTGCTTGTCACCTCTGACATCAGCTCTATGTCCTTTGCCTAAGGAAAAGCTGTTTCCAGGCTCCAGACCCAGGGCAGTGAATGGCAGCGACCCTGGACTATAATGTGGGTGCACTGAAGGGATGGTGCCACCAGGCTGAGATGCTGCTGGTAGAGCAGAGCCTCAGCACTGAGCTGGCCTGTCTGCACGTCCTGGGGCTCCAGAGTTGCTGACACAGACTTGGCAGATTTTGGATGAAAGCAGGCTATTTTTGAAGATGCTTCAACCCCACTCCCTACGTGTCATAGGGATGCCCAGTGAAAACCGGGATACTTCTCACTTTCTCCCCGCTGCACCCCAAGAACGCATCAGCCCCGAAGAGGAGTGGGGTCCGTGGGAAGAGGACAGCGTGGGGCTCGCTGGCAGAGCCTGTCGGGGCACAGCCAGGCCACAGAGAGCTGCTGCTTTTCACACCCCGGCCGGCTGATGAGCGGCCCCGCTCCCTCGGCGCCCAGCGCCTGCAAGGGTCAATTACAGCGATTACTTCAAGGAGTCAAACCGGCTGCCGGCAGCGCTGGGGAAAAGCTTTGTTTCCCGTTTGGCTTTGTCAGAGGGAAGGGAAGAAGTGCCTGGGCATGTGGCGGGGGGTGAAAGAGCCTCTGCTGTACGAAGGGCAAAAGTCAGAGGGCGGCTGGGTGTTTGCGGGGGAGGAGGCTGCCCCGGGGACAGCTGCCCTGTTCTGCCAGTGCCACCCAGCAGCACTTGGGCTTGGGCAGCCTCCAGAACACTTGGTCACTCTGGAAGGGCCTGTGAACAGCCCAGTGATTGTAGAGAGACGCAAACCAGTTGGTGGAGACAGCCTTCAAAACTGAGCATGAAAGCTTAGCAAGTTAAAATTCAAGTCGCAATAAAAGGAATTTAAAGGTCTGTGGAAGGACTTGCAAAATGTATTAAAACATGAAAATAAACATATTTGCATAAATGCCAGGAGCAGGAAACCAGCCAACAAGCTGGTGCAGGTTGTGAATGATGGAGGCATGAACAGAGCACCAGGGAAGGCAAAGCCTCAGCAGAGAAACTGAGTGGTGGCTTGAGAATGCTCAGAGAGTACCTGTTACCCTTCCTGCAGGGCTGTGCCAGGGGCCTGTCCCACAGCAGGGGCCTGCTGGAGACTTCTTCCAACAAAATGAGAGGCTACAGGTGGCACACGTGGGACGAGGCAATGCCAGCCCAACTGGTGGTACCCAGCTTTTCCTGCCAGCCTAGGGCAGAGGGTGGGGAGGGAAACATGAGCTGCAGCCAGAGGGGCTCTGGGGATCTCATGGGCAATTTGGGACAACTCATCTATAACAGATCTGGGTCAATGAAGCACTTAGGGGAGACTCAACATCACCTTGCAGGAGAAAGCCATGCCTCACAAATCAGCCAGGTCACCAAGTGTGGGGAGCAGAGCAATGTGCTGGTCAAGGAGCAGTGACGCTTCCAAAACTTTTTTTGTTTTGTTTTGTTTTTGGTTTTTTGTTTGGTTGGTTTGTTTGTTTGTTGTTGTTTTTTGTTTGGTTAGGGGTTTTTTGGGTTTTTTTGGTTTTTTGGTTTTTTATCTTGGCACCTCTCCAGAAGGTCGTGAATGCCCAATGGACTGTAGGGACATTCGCCTTGCATGGAAAAACAACTGGTTGAAAAACTTAGAGACAGCAAAACTAAAGCGGGCTGTTGAGCAGGAGCTCACAGTATTAAACTTCAGGCTGCCACCTTCACAGCAGGGCCTGGGGCTCCTGCTGCACTGAAAGCTGGAAATTATTGGCCTGGGAAAAGGGTGAAGAACCAGGATACCGGACCATAAGACTGAGCTGAGCACGCAGAGGCACTTCTGAGATGCAAAGGGTCAGGCAGGAAGCTGCACCTTGTTTTCCATGTGCCACACTAGCTTTGAGCTGCTGTCTCCACTGTACAGCACCTTCACCCCTCCCTGACTTTTATGAGCAAGGCTTGACCAAGATTTCCTCTGCCACAGTAACAAATATCTTGAGTCAGGAAGAAAAAGAAGCTGAACCTGTCTCGGCATTGCACACTGGCACAATGTCATAGGATCATGCAATCAGTGGTTTGGGTTGGAAGTAACCTTGAAGATCATCTAGTTCCAACTCCCCTGCCACCAGCAGGGATGTTACCCACTAGATCAGGTTGCTCAAAGTCATGTCCAGCCTGGCCTTGAACATTTCCAGAGATAGGGAAGTGTTATGGGTGTCTGGATGGCAGCTGCTGTGTGCAAGGAGAGGGAGGCACCAGGGCAGCAGGACTCGTCTGTCAGGACAACACCTGGCCTTTGGCAAGTGAGGTTTTTTTGGTTCAAAGCCATTTGCTGCCTATCTGGCTGGCCAGCCCTGCTGTGAGCCTGGAGCAGTGGCGAGAGATCTCAGCACCCTCCACAGCTCCGCAGCAGAATGCAGGCCCCCCAAGTTCCTCCTGGCCATAGTGAGCAGCCTGGCCAGTGCCCGTGCCCGGCACCCTGCCACCTGCCCCAGCACTGCCATCCCGCACGCGAGGGCCGGGGGCAGGGGCTGGCCGCCGGCATCGCTCGCCCTCCAGGGCGCGGGCCTGGGGTGGGATTTGTGGAGATTATGCCGGAGGAATTACAAAGGAGCAGACTTTCCCACAGACGCTTCAATCGCTGCCCTGAGAAAGTGTGTGAGCTGAGGCAGGCTGCCTGCCTCACGGTGCTTTGGGGAGCGCACAGGAACAGCACACACGGTTTTTAATAATTAAGTAACTTTAATTGTCCTGGGAAAGCAGCGCTTGCCTTGGGGCACTCTGCGCAAACTCATAATTAATGTTACCAGGAGAGATTACGGGAAGGAGAACTGAGAAATGATTCACTTTTGCTTTTTAAGCCTCTCCGTGTTAAAGCTGTATTATCCCCTGGTTTAAAGCCTCATTTAGCTGTGAAGAAAGCCAGTGTGCTCGCAGGGGGAGGTGGGGGGAGGCAGGCAAAGCACCCTGACAAATTACAAACAGCCGCGCCAGGCTCCACCACCAGCCCTGGCGAGATGGGAGCCGGCGGCCAGCACAGCTGGGAGCATCCCAGGTGTGCAGAGCAGCACCGTGCTGGAGAGCCCAGAGGAGGGAAGGATGCTCATCACCAACCCAGGCCCCAGGCTGGCATGTGTGTGTAATTCCCACGTGCACTTTCTTGCTTGAGGGCTCCAAAGGCAGCTGCCAGCACAGGAGCTGCCAGACAGTACTGGGGCAAAGACTGGTCTCTCCCAGTACCCCCAGTGCACCAGAGGGCCAAATCCTGGGAAGCCTGAATCTGGCAAAGTGAGACCTCTTTGGAGTCAGAGGGTGACAAGCCCTTTGTAAATCTGATTTATTCCAAGTAAATAAAATGGGCATTTAGCACCCTAAACCTGGCTACACTCCTCTGCCATAAGCTGCTCCCAGCCCTCCAGGGACCCGTGCTTTCCTGTGGCAGCATGTCACCCGTCTTAGTTGTGCAGCAAGCAAGCAATTCTCCAGGACACGCACGGCAGGGGCAGTCAGTCTCTGTGCTGGGACATGCCTCAAGCAAGCTGAGCCCCCCAGAGCTCCCAGCCCTCCTCCCCAGGCAGCTGCCTGCCCCTCTGGGTCTGCTGGGTGGGGGAAGTCATTCAGCTCAGCAGTGATGCTGATGCTGAGTGCCAGCGCAGCCCAAGCCCCGCGGGGAGCCCAGTGGACAGGCACTGCCGGTGCTGCACAAAGAGGTGGGCAATGAGGGAGGGATGCAAATCCTTCCAGGGGTGTGCGGCGCCTGGGATCTGTGGTGCTTGCTGGCGCGTTTCCCCCACTTTAAAACCAACAACCTATTGGACTGGAGCGCCTCTTTTCTTTCTTTTTTCCTTTTCTGTTTTTTTTTTTCCTTCCGCCCAAAGCAAATCATTGGACTCACGCAGGACGCAAGGTATTTTACTCTATAGAAATCCTTTTTTCAGGCAACTATGTCAAGAATGTTTTCATACTTTGGGCTGGATGGGAAAAAAAAGGGCTTAATCCCCTGAGATGGTTATTTCTCTGAAAACAGACATGCAAATGCTGGACTTGTCAAACCTTAAAATGTTTTCTTTATTCAGGGAATTACTGCCTGCCTGCTGAGCCCGGGTAATGCTGACAGGCTAAGCCCGGGGCCTTGGCAGCAGAGCATGCAGAGTGTGGGAAAGGGCGGCTGAGGCACGCGCCAGATAAGATCATACAATAAATGATACAGCCCTCCGGAGCACACGGCCACTTTCATATGCAAACAGGCCTCCCTGCACACACACACACACACACACACACACACACACTCTCTCTCTCTCTCTCTCTCTCTGCCCAGGCAGGAGGCAGCACCTTGCTGCACGCCCAGGCAGACACACCTGCACACGCATGCATACGGCTGCAGGGCTGACAGGATGCAGGGGGATGCAGGACAGGTTTTGCTCAGCCCAGTGAGCATCCCAAGTGCTGGAGGAAGGGAAATTTTCCCACTGACCCATGGTCTGGTCAAGCACATTCCCTGATTGTCCTGTCATGCCTCAGAGGTTGCATTTTGATGCTGCTAGTGACAAGGTTCTTGCTGCATCTGGGGCATGGTGGCTTGGAGGTTCTACTGGAGCCCTGTGAGGCGAGTCAAGTCATCATCTAATAACCTGGCCAGTTCTTTCTTCCACCTGTGGGGTAAAACCTGGAAACAGGACTCAAATGGCTCAGAAGATGATCCAAAATGCACAGGAATTTTAGTTGCATTCTTTTAGCTTTGGACCTAAGTGAGGCTTTTTGGTACAAATGCCTGGATCTGGGCAAACCAGCCACATACTCTTGCCCTCTGACAGGGATTCATTTCTAAAGAGAAGCAAAGAGCACAACCCCACTGATGGGAGCAGCAGGACTGATGGTGCCACACTCCTGCTGCCCATGGAGGCAGCACCAGCTTCCCCCCAGGCATCCACAGAGCCCTCACTTGAGCCATTTTTGCTTTCTTTGCAGTGTGCAGACCTGATTCAGCTGGGAGACGGGCGGGCAGGAGGCCGGCGTGAGCCTCCCTCAAGCTCTAAGTGTGGCACCTGCACATTTATTTTAATGACGTGGTGCCTGGCAATCCGCAGCCGGCAGCAGAGAGCCGCCGTCATGGGTCACAGTGCCGGTGGGTCACACAGCCAGCCACAGCTAATGACCCATGTGCTGGGGTAGGAACAATGGCTCTGAGCTACTGAGTGCAGCAAAAGCCACCGTGGGAGGGAGCTGCCACAGCAGCAGCAGCATTTGGAGCCAAAATAGGCTCTCTTGGGAAGTTGAGTGCCACCCCAGAGCAGTGCTGGCCCCAGCCCAGGCCCCCATGGCCACGGTCACCCTTTCCTGTCCCATCAAGACAGCATGTCCTGCTCTGACACCACCACCCACTGGTGATGGGTCCTGCTGGGACATGTTTTGCAGGGTGCATCACTAAATCAATCTCAGCACAACTCCTCCTAACCCGAGCTTAGCTTTTGACATGGTTGCAGTTGTATTTTTAGGGCATGCAGGAGCCTGAGTGCGGGGGCAGAAGGCTGCTGAGCACACGAGGGGTGGCAAAATAGGTGGCTGGTGATGGATGGCTGCCCTGTGCTCCTCCAGAGCCCTGTGCACTCACAAATCACAGCTCCTCACTCCTCGCTGCTCTCAAGGTAGCTGGGGAAGGGGGAGAGCCGCGGTGGGGGGGTCCTGGCATCTTACTCCCAGCTTAATACGGTGCATTCACACAGATAATCTGTCAAGGAAAAAATGAGCCAACAAGCTATCTATTCTTGTCTGCGCTATTTTCCCATGTCAGAAACAGGCTGGGCTGAAAAATGTAGGTTTCCCCTTTCATCTTGCCTTTCAGAGCCCCTGAACAAGATGCCTTTCTTTGCCAGCACTCGCCGAGGAGATCTTGCCTCGAAGAGCAGAAAAAGGGGCTTTCTTTTTCTTTCTTTTTTTTTTCTTTTTCCTTTTTTTTTTTTTCTTAATATCTGTGCCCAGGCTGTGCCAGTGGCAGGGATGTAGAGTAGCTGTTATTTTTCTTGGGAAGAGAGAGTGTTGTTCTGATCTCCTCCTTGAGCCCCCACTGTTGTTACTGTTTCCACTAAGCTGAATTAGGGGTGACAACAAATATTTCCCCTCCACATTTTATTTTTAACATGAAAAGAAGTGTCTGGGAAGGCAAAAATAACATTTCCCCAGGTGGGAGGCTTCAGTGAGTGAGAGACAAGTGATGAAATGCTGCTGCATCCTCCCCTCAGCTGTGTGATGCCAACACATCGTGCTGGACACTCAGCAACACCCATTCTTTCACGAGTGCCACCATCCTGCTGTGCCTTGCCCCTCCATACCCAGTGGGTCTGGCAGGGATGCATGTCCCTGCTAGCCAGGCATGCTCTGTGGAGCCTCTTCTGCCCCAGTCCATGGGGCGGCAGGGAGCGTGAGAGGCAGGCAGAGGTTCTGCACACCTCAAGTTCACAAGGTGGTGGCAATCCTTGTCCTCCTTTGGCCGGGCATCTTGGGCTCACATGCCCTTTTTACACAGTTGCTTTGCTCTAATAAAAGCAAGAAATGTGTTTTTATAGGCTTTGTGGTCTGTCTTTCATTAATCACATTTCTTTGCGCTCTTGCTGGTTTGTTCTGCTTCAGTGGCTGGCAGTGGCCACCAGCTCTCCAGCTGCGTGGGCTGTTCTGCTGGTGCTGGGGTGTGTTTGTTGATTTATGGAAGTGGTTTTCAAAAAATAATATTTGAAATGGCCAGGTAACAGCCAAGTGCAGGGAGAGGACATATCAGCAGCACTTGTATAGCAGTGATCCAGCTATCTGGTTTCTTGTAAAAGCAAATAGTTTAAAGGCTCTAAGGCTGTTCTGCTTCCTTCACAATTTTGAGAATATTATGAGAATTTTGAAAATTGCGGTCTTCTTTGCTATGGTTTCTCTGACCTGGGGATCACACATGGCAAACAAATAAACCCTTTCTGAGACCCAATTAGTGGCACCATTGAAGCCTACATTTTTAATTGTTTTTGTATGTATCCTTTTGAAAGAAGAGATGGATGCTCTTCCCTCCTCCCAGTGCAGAAAAATGGAAAGTCAGGCTCTATCCCCAAGACTTGGAGGATCCTGTCCACTCCAATTATCAGTGCTAGAGACTTGGTTCTTGCAGCCAACTGTGACACATAGCCTTGCTCAACTTCTTTTCCCCTCAGCTTTTCTTGGAAGTTTTGTGAAGATGAGCAGAAAGAGGAGACAAAGCTTTGAAGGCAAATGCTTCTTCCCTGGAGGATGTCTAAGCAGACCCCAGTCACTTGACATGTTTGGGTCCTGCCACCTGTAATGAGGCCAGGGGAAGGAACTCCTGCAGAGAATACTGCAGAAGAGATGACCAAAAGCTCAGGCTGCCATGAGCTGCAGCTGCAGTGCCTGCTGAGCTCGAAGGTGCCTGAGTGCAGGGCCAGCACCCACACCCACCAGAGAGCTGTCGGAAGAGCTGCAGGGCTGGGGATGTGCTTCTCCACCAAAATGTTTCTAAGGCAGGGCTGCTGGAAGGAACCGCAGGGAAATAGGGATCAGACAGAGCAGGCAACTAATTGGGAGGAGCAAAAATACATAGGTAAGATAAAAGAGAATGTTTGCATTGTCTGGAATCCCCAGGCCATCCCAGGTTTGCCTCCAGCTCTTTGGTGAAAAGCCCTTTCCAGCCTTTGAGAAGGTCATGGTTAGTCTGGAATCAAACAAAATGAGCAAGCGAAGGCGAGCAGGCAGGAAGGCATGAAACCAGCTCCTTTGGCTTTTGGGAGGACTGGGAAACTTGTAAATGCAATTGCTTGTGGTGGTGTAGCACTCAGATTGCCACAACTTTTGCATGACAGTACCAAGAGACCCCACCTAAGGCTGGAGCTGCTCCAGGCTCTGGAGAGAAGAACCTGTGGCCTGAATACACAAAACAGGAGTGGAAACAGGCAAGAGATGACTTTCCCACAGGCAGAGTGGGGCAGAGCTGAAGCCACCATCATTCCAGTTAAGGCTGTGGCCACCAAGTGCCTTGCCCTGGGGGCAGGCTCAGGGCTCAGCTATGTAAACTTGTGGGGACCTGGGCAAGAGCTGGATGAGCCCAAGGAATTTTTGGGAGCTCAGCGTGCAATGTCAGCGGGAGCCTGGCAGGGTTTTGAGACATGACAATAGGACAGAGACATCTGGGCAGCATGGTGTCACTACCAGCTCACTCAAGCCTTTGTCCCTGATGCCAAGGAGAGTGCCTTGGGATGTGGAACACTGCAGTCCTTTTTAAACCTCAGCCTGGGAGTCTCCCCCACGGGAGAGGAAGGAGGTGGCAGGCAAAGGCAAGGTCATCCTCAGCCTCTTCCTTCCTCCCAAGCTGGGCAATGGTGGAATGCAGCAGGGACCAGGACGTGCCTGTCCTTGCTTTGGGCTCCCAAAGAAGAGGGACTAAAGCCACAGGTGCTCCATGGGAATGAGCACTGCAGCCTCTACAGGGCTGGGAAACTGATGTTATCACAAGGGAGGGTTCACCTCAGCAGAGGGGTGAGGAGCAGCCCCCCCAGCCCAGCCCCACAGCCACTGCCCCAGGCCCTCTGCCAGCTCTGCAGGATGGAGGCCCCAGCGGAGGCGGGCTGGGAACCACCTGGACTGCTCCAGCAGACGGGGCAATGCCAGTCACAGCACACTGTGAATCACCAGCCCCGGCGTGCAGCCCGATCCTTCACCTGGCAGGAGCTGGCTACACCTGGGTACACCTCATTTCCTGACACAGGGCCTTTCCCTGAGCAAGGCTGTACAGTCTCCTGGTTCAAGGCAGGGCTGGGAGCAAGTGGACAGCTGAAGCCCTGGAAGATACTTGCCTGGGCCTCCTGGGAACTTGCAAAGTGCAATGTGCAAAGTGCAATGGGCTTGGAAACTCAGAGCCCCAGCCTTTGTCCATGGAATGAGGTTCTGAAGTCAGAAAAATTCAGGGAAAATACCCAAAGCATGTGAAGAAAAGCTTATGTGAGGGAAAACATTGCCTGCAAAGAGGGCCCAGACCCTGGGCAGTTGCTCCTTCACTTTTGTCCTAGGGAGCAAGTGGGAAGACCCTTCCTTTCCTGCACCAAGATCTCATCTGACAGCTCTCCGGGTTCTCTGTCAGGCTGCCCCAGCACCCACCAGTGCACTGGGACACTGCCAGTGCTCTGCACCCCCTCCCTGCCTGCCTCCCCGGGCAAGCTGGCCAGCCTGCCTGGGAAGCGAGCCTGCTGTTTGGCAGGAACAACTGTGCTGCTCTGCAGGCTCCAGTGCTTCCCCAGGCAGTAGCATGGCCCCATGCAGGCCCCACCTGTGCTCGGGGGAGCGCCCAGGGACACCAGGGGTGCCAGGGCAGCGCGGCCATGCCGGTGCCGCGGGCAGGGAGCGTGGGCACCGCGCCGCAGGCTGGGCAAAGCCGGGCAGACAAAGAGGAGCCAAACCCTCAGGGGAAGCCTTGGATCAGAGCCTGTCCCAGAGTGTTAAGCTGCTCGCACAAAGCTCCTTGAGCCCAGGCTGGCTCTGCCCCCTCCGCTGCCTTCTCCCTCTGCGGGCAGGGCTGGTGCCAACGTCGGAACCTGCTAATCAGTAGCTGCAGCAGCCACAGCCTCCCTCAAGCCTCCCAGCCTCCCTTCCCTCCCTCCCGCCTTGACTGCCGGCCAAGCGCGGCCGAGCCTGCCGGCGCAGGAATGTGTGAGAGCCATGTGTCACTTCTCCAGACTGTGGGAAAGTGCTGCTCCAGTGAACTCACAGCAGCTGCCCTGCCCCAGCCCCAGCCCTGGCCCTGGCCCCGGAACAGGAGCTGGGCTGGCCGCCCTGGGACGCCGGTGCACTCCCACTCCGCTCCCCTCAGCGTGGGTCCCCTGCCAGCCCCCAGCCCTGCGGGTGACAAAGAACATCTGAGCCCCTGTGCCTGCCACAGCCACCGCGGGTGGTGAAGGAAGGGCTGCTGACCTGGTTTTCCTTTAGAAACAGTTGTTTCCCTGCACTTTTATGTTGATGATTTTTTTTTCCCCTAGATGAAGGGTGTGGGGTGCTGAGAACAGGAGCAGCCACTCGGGGAGCCAGGAGCTGCCCCCATGCTGCACTCTCACCACCTGGCACTTGTACAAGGCTCTTCGTCTTCAAAGCCCTGGGCAGACAATGGCCCCTTTCAGGCTGCGTAGTGCCTGCAGCCGGCCAGAGCCCTGGCCATGGTCAGCCTGCCTGGCATGGGCTCGGCCCTGGCTCCAGCACTGGACATGCCTGCTATCATCTACGAGAGAAGGCAGACAAGGCTGGGTGCTGGGGGGATGCTCTTGAACCCACATTCCAACTGCTGGGGGAGCAGCCAGCCCCCTTCCTTTTCTCTAGCATCCTCCTTGCCCACCCTTTGGGGTGTTGCAATGGCTGTCAGCATGGCATCTCCTGGAGGAGCTTGGTGCTGGAGCATCAGCATGGCCCTCAGCTCTGTGTGGAGGGGTTGGCTGCCTCTCTGTGGGAGCCCCCACGCCCGGCAGCTCTAAACTGACACAAAAGCCAGACCAAGTTGAATAGAGGGTGGGGAACAGCCTGTCCCCTTTTTCCCCCCAGCCCCCTGCCAGGGGATTAATTGCCGGCCCAGGGAGCAGGAGAGCCGGCTGGGGCTTGGCAGGAGGGCAGCAATGCAAAGCACAGAATCAGTGTGTTCAATGGTTGGCTGGTGCCTCTGTGCCTGCTGCCAGCCCTCCCCAGCTTCCTCCTTGCCATGCTGGCTGCAGCGACCAGGCTCTACAGACAAGCACCTACTTCTGCCCTCAATGCCCTTTAATGGCTCTCATTAAAGCTGCTTGCTGGGGACTCATTAACTTGGCAGGCTCAGTGAACCTGGATCAATTAAAATAAAGCTCTTTAGCTTCTCTACCCTCTGCTTTTCTGCAGTGTTGCCCCGCTCTCCTACTCCTGTCTACGGTCCAAACCAGGTAGAGCAAGGACAACAGTCACCGACCTCCAGCATGTCCTGTGTGTGTCAATCCCATCTCTGCCATGGCTCCGGGCCCAGGTTAGCACCAATGACTCTTGGAAGCACACTTGGTGAGAACCTCTTCCGCAGGAAGCTGCAGCTCCCATTAGGATGGCTGAAGTAATTGGAATAAGCAAGGTAGGATGGCTGCAGTCTGAAATTGTGCTGTCGATGTGCCCTTAGCCCCTGCCAGCACAGCTGGCTCCAGTGCCCCTTGATGGGCCCAGTGCTGACCTTGTGCCTGCAGATCCCCAAAACATCTCCCACCAGGCCCCCTTCAAGAAAGAGTGGTGCTCAGGAGCAGAGCCAGCTCCGCAGGCTCTGTGGTGCCTAGGACATGGTGCTTGGCCAACAGCAATGCTCAGATGCCCACTTCATCTGAGACTTGATTCCACAGCTCTTGGTGCATTTGCACAAATGTTAAGATGGGTCCATTGTCAGTGATAGCTTTTAGGGGTGAGAAGAGATCCCTTGCTCCCTTTTCACCAAAAAATGACCAGAATGCTCTGCAGCCAGTGGAGAGCTGGAATATCCCTGATATTGCCTTACTACTGAGTTTTTCATCTCCAGTCAGCATGCACCTTCTTCTATTTCAGAAATTTTTTAGAGAGCGATGCTGGCTATCTGGTCAGAGCTACGCAAATTCAGAGGGACAGGCAGAAGCAGACCTTTCAGGCTTTCACTTCCTTCTAAATCTGTTGTCCAAACCCAAAAAAACCCCAAAGCTCTAATAAAATTAGCTTGGAGTTGTTCCTGGGTAGCATCTGTGCAGACTGGGAATCTGCTGCTTCCAGACAGATGATGATATTAGCGGGTACAGAATGAGGCCATGGGGTGTTAGAGACCATGGGCCAAGCCAAACACTGGATGCAAATGCTCCCAGGCTCTGGGAAAACCCTGACCCAGGCACTGACTGGACAGCATGGCTGGGGCTTATCTCTGCAAACCGAGGGAAGCAGTGTGGCCTCTCTAGCCCTTCACTGTGGACAAGCTCCAGCACAGTGAGAATATCTATGGCTCCGGCATCTTACTGGCACTTTTTTCGCAGCCTGGCCACAACTGCGATGGTTCACATCCTTCCACATTGCAAGGGCAACATCTGATGTGTCACTTGTACAGAGCCAGGCTGTGTCCTCTCTGGGAGCAGAGGCAGATCCTGATTGCAAGATTGTGCCTGCTGCTCCCCTACTTGACTGCAAGTATCCCCACGTGGCCTCTTAAGTGGAGAAAATATTTGCTGTCGGCATTAGGTTTAGACCTAAAGTCCTTGCTGGAAAGCCCTTGACTTGGGACAACTCACATGAGGAGAAACTGTGCTTGGAGGCTCGGGGTCATGAGCTTCTCCTTGCCAGAACTGAGCAAGAAAAGCAAACAGCTCCTGCAGCCCTTCTCTGGTTTGGGTTTTGTTACCCTTTCCAAGTGCATCAGTCAAATATTCATGAAGGATCAGCCAAGTCTTTCCCAGGCTTACAAGCTCAGTTCCAAATAAGCCTTGGCCTTCCTGACACTCCACAGAGGTCTGATTGTACTGGCAGGAGGAAGAAACATGGAGTGTGAGGTCTAACGAGCCCTGTGCTATGGCAGCTCCTCATCTCTGTAGTGCTGGTCCAGATCCTTTTTAAAGGGAGACTGAGCTCTCCTTGTCACTCTGCCCCTCCCCAGTGAGTCACTGGAGCACGGATCATACATGTACATAAGTGCTAATGACTCTGTTTATGTCCCAGCTGTATTTGCTAGGCAACACTTGACTCTCATGTGATGCAAAGGTGGGAAGAGTGAATTAGCTTGCTTAAACCTCTCCTGTGTTCATGGAGGTGCTCAGCAGCACCCAGGATCACCAATGCACCATCAGTGACCAGCTCTGTGTGGCCTGGCTGGGCAGAGCCATCCCATGGGAAAAGCACTGGCTGTGTCCTTGCGCCTGCAGAAAGCAGCCTGCGATATCTGCTGAATGCTCAGAAACTGGGGGCAAGAAGAATGCAGATGATGGGGAATTTTTCTGTTTCATATCTCAGGAGTTCAGGGGTGCTAGAAGCTTTTTGGGAACTTTAAAGATTCATTAACTGCTTTCCAAAATTCCTTCACATGGGACATCTGAGTGCTCTTTAAGCAGTAACACCCATCCCCTACCAGTGAACAAAGAAATGGTGCACTGGGCATGCAAGGGCTGAGCTACAGCACAGATATGTGGTAGAACTGCTGGCTGCCCCAGTCCCACTGCTCTCCAGTGTCCCCTGGCTGGCTTTGCAGAGCACTGGTGCAGTGTGTGAGGAGTCCTACAGATGTCTGCCATCACCCAGTGCTGGAGTGATTGCTGGGACACTCCTGGACACTCCTCTGTGGATGGGGCCAGGGCTCCCCCATTGCTGCCAGAGATGCCACTGTGCAGACTGACCCTGCTGCTGAAGCCACAACTGCATGTGTTGTGCAGCTCCCATCCTTTCAGCCAACTGGGAGGCAGCAGGTTTGGCAAGCAGGGCAACAAAAATACCGTCAGGGGATTGCCAGCAGGCCAAGGGGTCCAATAGCTTCCCCTCTGCTCTGACCTTAGCTGCTGAGCACTCAAGGGGCTCCTTGGGATAACGTTTCTCCTCACTGCTGATCCTGCTTAGCGGGCACATTGCTGGGATGGCAGAGCCACCCTGACCTCTCAACACCCAGCACAGCCCACGGCTCAAATTCAGGGCACCTGCTGCCATAAGGCAGCTCAGGAAACCTGGCCAAGGGGCTGTCACAGTTTGAGCCCCCAGCAGTGGCCCAAACCCCTGACAGAATATCATGTGCAGCATATGGAGTACAAGGGCTGGAAAGCAGCAAAGCAGGTTTCACAGCCCCTTGGCCCCTGACCTTGTAAAAACCATGAGCCCTGTGAGGCACCCATGGGTGCTCAGCAGGGTATGGGGATCCTGCACGCAGGACAGAGGTGCCGCCTTGCCTGAAGTCCCATGCTGGTTGCTGTCTCCAAGGGGCACGTTTGTCCCCACAGCAGAAGAAAGGGACTGTCATCACCCTGCAGCCCCACAGGTTTCCCCAGAGCCAGCACCGACACCGTGAGCTGCCTGTCACCACTGGCCCTGGGAGAGGTCTGGGGGTCACCATCATTCTCCCACCATGACAAGGGAGGAGCAGGATGCTTTGACAAGAACCCAACCCTGCCAAGTCCTGAAAGCTCTTTCTGCTTTGGAAAATGAGGGGATTTAGCTGAAATGGTCAAAAAGAAGCATTTAAGCCAGAAGTTTTGATTTTAAAAAATATTTCCAACTCCAGTTTCTAATTTAAATTCAAAAGGAAAAAAACCTCAAAATGCTATCATTTAAAAAAATCTGGTTTTATTCAAATACTGGTGTCATGAAAATCAAAAGCTCTTTTGTGCTTGAAATCCTTACCCTAAAAACAAATGCTTTCTGTGACAAGTACATTTTTAATAGAAAAAAAAAATTAAACCAAAACTAGTTCTTTGATGCTAAACTTCTATTTTGGTCAGTCTTTGGTCCTGTCGTTAATCTGACTCCATCCAGGATGGGAGAAAGCTTCAACGTTGAGAATTACAGCAAGCACAGGATCAGGGCGTGGAAAGAAAGCCAGGACAGCTGGGCTGGAGCTTGGCTACCTTCAACCAGATACCTCCAGGGGAAGGCAGGGCAGTAGGAAGACTTTAATAATTAGTCCTGGGCTCTCTGGAGCATTTCCAGTTTGCAAATTGCCACGGCTTTATTAGGCTCTAATTCAATCTGCTCCAGGACATCGCTTGCAAAAGCCTTTTTGAAGATGAGGTGTGGGAAGAGCCCTGGTCTGAGGCTCATGCATGGCCCGTGGTGGCACACCCTGGATGGTGCCTGCCCTGGCTGGGTTCCACCCTCTTTCCATCCTTTTCAAGAGAGCAAAATGTGACCCCAGGGTTGCTGGAGATCCCTGACTGCATTAAGTGCCCTAGTGGCATGATAAATCCCACTTCCATGACAACACATGTATCTGTTGGTGCTGGAAATCGGGGTCTTTTGGGCAGTGATGTGTGGGTGAGGGGCCGGGGAGCCTGCTCTGCCCTGGGAGAGGGAAGAGGCTGAAAGGTGTGAAGCCCAAAGTGCCATCAGAGCTCACAGCCCAGCCCAGCACCCCAGGCAGCCCCCCGTGCTCCCAGGGATAACCTGAAAGTCCCCCAGGCTCCCTTCCCAAGACCCTCTGAGTGGAATAGGGTTTTCCAGCCCAATTGTCTGGGATCACATCATCCCCTGCAGGGAGGTCTGGCTTGCCCAGACACACATGCAGCAAACAGCCTGCAGCCTTGTGCCAGTGGTGTCCACAGCAGACCAGCCTCCCAAAAGCTTCTTCCTTCTCTAGCAGCTGAAAAAGTAGTCCCTAACTAAAACATGCTAGGTCTAATTTTTAGGTGACAGCTCACAAGGTGGGCAGAGTTTGACTCAAAACCACACACAAAAAGTGTGTGGTTGGACATTGCCACCCCCAGAGATGCATTTTTCCTGTAAGTGTGACCCCTTGGTTTAAAATTTGATGATTTTCTGCAAAACAGAGAAGAAATTGCATGAGATTCTACAAGGGAACTAGTAAAAAGTGCAGGACTGAAAGCCCGTGCCCCTAAACCCTAAAAAACAGCCTTGGCTCTTTCCCCCACATATGGAAGAGAGTTCTTGTGCCTTCTGAGAATGAAACGCTCTGGCAAACAGGGTGAAAGGAGAGGGTGGAGAAGAGAGAATGAAGAGGATGAATGGGAGGGATCCAGCCCTGTTCTTATCTGATGGCTGCTGAGTGAGGCATGATGAATTCCCCAGCAACAGGTCTGTTTTGTCAGAAGGCCTCTTATCAGATGGCACAAGCCCAGTGGTCTGGCCATGGCCATTAATCACCCATCAGCAGCTCTTCTCCAAAGAGAAAATTTTCCCCCTCCTTTTCCCTGTTGGCCCCAAGCCCTGCTCCCCTAAGCTGCAGGGAGAAACTTCCACCCAGCCAAAGCCCCCAGCCCCAGAGGAGCACAGGAGATGGCCCCGTGATGGGGATGGGGAGACCTCACACCCTTCAGATAAGGGAATGGGTGTGAGGTGTGGGAGAGCAAACCAAACCACCCCCATCTCCACGAGCCCTCTTCCCCTCTGCCTTGAGTGCCTCTGTGTTGAGTGCCCAGGACACAGTGACAGGGACATAGCTCCAGGATCTGCTGTTGCCCATCCCTGAGCTGGAAAGAGCAGCATGGGCTGGAACAGCAGGGTGATCAGGCACCCCAGACCTACTGACAGTCCCCCTTGTCTCATCTCTGCCCCATAGCCAAAGCTGCAGAGCTTCTAGAACAGCATGGCTCACCCCAGGGGCTTTGGGGGAGCATGTTTGGTGTCTGACTTGCTCCCACACCAAACCAGGGGCCCTGGTACCCCCTTGCCTGTGTTCCCTAATCCCCAGCCTGCTGCTCCTTCCTCCCTGCACAGCAGCTGCAGGCTGCCTGGAGCTGCACAGGGCTCTCAGCTTGTTCCATTTTCTCACGGTGCTTGTCTGCAGCTGGTGGTGGGTGACAGGCTCTGTGAGTTGAGCTCTGGGAAGCCCTTTTTTATTTTATAACCTCTCTTTCCTTGTCTTGCCTGGGTTAACTGCAACTCAGGAGTGCAGATGCCCCCACCCCAGGGTGACAGGAGAAGCCATGAAAAGCAACTTTAATGCAAAGCAATTTGTCAGAGCAAAGGGAGAAGATGCAAATGTGCATATGTGTCATCTTGTAATGTCTGTGGGCATAGAAGAGCCCAAACATAAAGGTGGCCCCAAAAGGTGGGAAGATGCTTCATGATGAAAGATGTCTCTCTGCTTGTGTGACAACACCTTGTAGCACCTGGACTGTGCACAGCCCTGGACCCATGGGGACACCAGCAGGTCTGCAAACTGCTCCATGTATCACCATGATGGCACACTGGAGAGAAATGCTGGATACCATCTCAAACAGGGACACAGATCAAATCCAGGGGTAATCAGTATATCTGAGGCATCCCGGAATGAGAGTGGTGTTTGAAAGGCACCAGAGATGAGAGAGGCCAGGGGAGAGGGAAGAGGGGGGTGCTCAATTCCATCTGGCCACAGACATCTCAGCCAGGTCAAGAGTGACTGGAATCCAGCTTTTCCAAGCTGGAAGAGTCACCAATCCACTGAGACATCTTCATGCAGCATGCAACTGTCCCTGTAAAACCTTTTGTATGCCTGAAGCATGGAGAGGTGAAGTTGCACAAAGGAGGAAGATGGGGCTTTTCTTAGGGTTGCGCTGCCTGGAAGCACAGCAGGAGTGTTCCTGTTCCAGTGCTCTGCAGGATGCAACTGGGGTGAGACATCTGCTCCTGGCCACAACAGGACTGCAGGCTGGAAGATTTCAGTCAGGAGGAGAAAGGAGGGGTCAGTGTCAGGAGCTGTCTGCAGTGTGTTGTGTTCTCTTACCTTGCTCCACGGCCACACCAGGGCTGCCAGAGGAGCCGTCTGTGCGCTTTGGGTCTGGTGCCATCAGCATAGAGGTGACATTTGTCCCTTGGTCACACTTTCCACATGCCCAGATGGTGCAAAGTCCTCGCTGTCCCTGTGTCAGCTGAGGCATGGGACAGGGATGCCAACTTGGCGGCTGACGCTGAAGCCAGACATGAGGGGGGTTGTGCAGGGAGGAGATTGCCACGTGTAGCTCCCGCTTCAGGGACTGGAGCACATTCACCCTCCCTGGGAGACTCTAAAACTTGCTGTCTTTTTTCACAAAGGGGACAAACAAGGTTCTTCTGTCTCCTGACATTCATCTCATTCTGTGAGACCTCATATGGACTGCTGCAGCAGTTGGCCACTGTGGAATGGGATTTTTTGTCAAACTTAATGGGCGGTTACTGCCAGAAAATTCATCCTGGAAATGCAAGTCTTTGACCCAGGGCCTGACTGAAGGTGAGGTCCATCACTGCATGGTGGCAATCTGTTTGCTCAGCTCCTGGGGCATCCTGGGTTGTGCCAGTGAGGCCAGCACTGGGCCCCACTGTGCCATGCCAACTTGATGTCACAGGAAGGAAAAATAGCCGTGAATGAGAGCTCATGGCCGTGAGTAATGGAAAGCAGTTGTCTCTTGTAATGCCTGGCCATAAAATGTCAGATAGATGTAAAAGTTATAAATACATCACAGAGCAAATAATTACAGCAGGGCTCTAGCTCCTTGCTTCAGGAGAGCTGCTGACCTCCCTGGGCAGTGCCCGCCCTGGGGAGATGAGCCAAGAACAACCTGAGGATGGGACCTAAATGTGTGCAAACTCCCTTTGCTGGCAAGTGCTTATCTGCTGCCTCTGGCAGTTTGGGTGGCTGCTGGTGCTTGCAGGGGATCTCAGAGCTGCCCAGCGCATTGCTGAGTCTCACGGGCGAGATATCTGAGTGTGGCTGTGCTGAAGGACGGTGTGTGCCTCATGGTGTGATTAGCCAGGTGAGAGCCAAGGACAGACACATGCCCAGCTGCACTGACCATGGGAGGCAGCAGCCGGTAAGGTTTTAGGGGAGTATGTTCTGATGGCAGGGGATTTCTCAGCATGTGGGAGGAACAGCCTCCTCTCAGCTGTACAGCAGAGCACCATGGATGGGGCTGTTCATCTACCTCCCAGTGAAATCCATTGAAGGAGGAATAGAAAAAGTCCAGATGTCTCCATCCTGGCCATCACTATGGAAATGACACCGGCACAGCTGTCTGGAGAAGGGCTTAGGATGTTCAGCATCCCCTCAGTACCAAACTGATGGATGCAGCATTCCCAAAGCAAGAGCCTGTGGGTGCTCAGGAAGAGCAGCCAGAGCAGGGTCCTGCCAAGGACCAGCACTGTCAGAGGGGATGGATATAATGCCCTCAGTGCCAAGAAATTACCCTCTGGTTGATGGCCATTGTGGTGGGATGCCAGAAATTTCCTATATATACACACACACACATATACATATATATATATATATACACACACACTCATACATCTATACATGGCTGTAACAGTTGAAGCAGACCCCAAACCCTTATAGAACATTCCTGGGAAACCTCTCACTTCTGCAGTGCCAAGACTTCAGAGCATGGTCTCAGAGCTCCAAAGGTACGACTCAAGGGTGAAACACAAGCCCAGCATGGAATTCCTGCAGGAGGGTTTCACAGAAGGGCAAGATGCAGAGGAGAAGGAGGGCTCAGAGGAACAGGTGCAGGCAGTCTTGCAATGCTTCCCTCTGTCTGCAAATACACCAGTGGAAATAGTGAGAGGAGCAGAGAGCAACGATGCAATAAATCTTTTAAAAGAAACAATAAGAGCAGGACAGCTGGCATAAAAAGGAACATGTTCCCCTGGCTACCAGTGGCTTTAGGAATGAAAAAAGTGGAGTGAGTGAGGGACAACATAGTGGCAGGGTAAAAACAATAATCCCAGAGAAATTTAAATCCTGGGATCCTGAGAGAGATTCCTGGGAAAACGGGGTGCTTTTCAAAAGACTTAGAGGAGAATTAGTCTCTGTCCAGAACACCATGTGAGGAAAAGAAATGCCAGAGACTGTGGTGCTTAAGCTAAATAATGAAGGAAGAACAGCAAAGGATATATGAATTTTTCGGTGTACTGAGGAGGTATGGGAGGGGAAGGTGCTGAAGTAACAAGTGTGGAGGAAAACCACCCATGTGAGATCATCTGTGTGCTTTACACATTGGTGTTTCTTTCCAAGACTCATGGGGTTTATGTCTAACCTTCAGTCCCCAGCACCTTATCCAGAGAAGCACCACTCTAATACCCAGCTCCAGCCTTGACTCACTGGTGTCTTAGGCTGAGTTTTCACTTCATAATAATCTGTTTCCTTCTCTGTGCAGCTGTGAATTTGCTACTATTTAGTTTCTTTGCCTTACCCTTTTGGTCTGGTATTGCCAGAGACTCTAACACAGGCTCCTGTGCTCCCCTTGTTTCTCCCCTTCTCCCATTCACAGCCCCTTCCAACATGAAATGAGAAGCAGTTTCCCCCCCAGGCTGCCCCTGTGTATGCCTCCAGCTTGTTCTCTTGGCTACATTTCTGTTGAGGAACATGCTGGAATGCTAAAGCTGTGGTAATGAGTAACACACTTCTTCAATGGGACGATGCTTTCTGAATGCACTGTGCTTTACAGCTACCATAAATAATGAAATCAGTATTTGTAAACTGTACTTTAAGGAATCCATTCTTTTCCAGAGATTTCAAAAGCGTGTCATTTTCCAGATTGAAAAGTTTGCCAGTTCATCTATTTTTAGAAATTCTCACTCTACTGATGTGGTCAAGACAGTCCTTAAACAGAAAAGGGTGGCTGCGTGCCTTCTTTATACCTCCTGAAGGTATAAACAGCCAGACATGTGATGGGAAATGCTTCAGAGGTGAGCCCTGCAGGCTCCTAGCCATCAAAGTTGTTGGGTGGTAAAACTGCAGGGACAAATCAGTGTGCAGGCTGGAAAAACAGGCACTGAAAAACATCTTAGAAGTTACTTTTCATGGACACCTGAAGAGTCCTTAAAATAGTCTCACGTCCCAGGAAATGAGACAGATCCTGTGGAAAACTGGCAGCGTGGCCTCAGCCAGAAATACACTTCCTTGGAATCCTTACTGTCTGTAAACATAAAAGTGGGAGGAAAAAACAAACAAAAAAACCCCCACAAGCAAGCCAGGCTGTCCGAGAGAGGCTCCTCTGGGCTGTGGGGCCCTGGCAGAGCCACCAGCTCCCTTGGGTGGCTTCTCTTGCATCCCCCCATCCTCATCCCTTGGCCACAGCACAGCCCTGAGGGTTGCCTGGGGAGCAGGGACAGCCCTGCCCTGAGCAGGTGTGAGCCCACAGTTGTGATAAGGGAAAACAGACCCAAATCTGCAGACCTCCCAGTATTTGATGTCTCCCAAACTTGGTAATGTTTTGGATATAGCTGACTGTGATCCTGCCCTTTACTCTGCCTCCAGTGCAGCACAGCACAATCTGGTCAAGCTGTTGGGACTTAAAAGTTCTTTGAGGCCTCTATTCCTAACTTGTTAAGTATAAATCAAATTTTTACTGCACTTATCATTTTAAAGATGCTAAATTTGATCAATTTCCTTCCTGTGTACACGCTTTTTTTATATTCAAAAGCTGTTGATTCTTTTGCTTAAAATGCATGCATATTTTTTTGGTTACTAGATAACAGAACTGGGTCATGCCTGGATGCTGCAGTCTTCTCATTTTGATTAAGATAATGGACTTCAAGTATTTCTCTATGTATTCAACTTTAAAGTTCTTGCCTTTATCTTTCACTTTTCAGGCCCCAACTTTATGTTCCCTGCAGAGAACACCAGCTGCACAGAAGGAGTATTTCTCCCACTCCACAAAGAGACCTTGTCCTCGTTTGAGATACACTGGCCAACCCCCATGGGAAGCAGTTGTCCAATGTCATTTCAGGTCCCCTCTTGGCCACAGACAGTGTCCTGTCTCCAGCTGCAGCTCTTCTTAGGTGCTCCCAGGAAAGATGACAAACCCCCTGTCGGCAGTGCCACTTTTGGAATAAAAGGCCTCCCTGACTCTTGCAGGTGCTTCAACTATCTTTCAGACTTCTCTCTGCTAGGCTAGGCCCCTTTTGCCTCTCATTGCAGGGCTTGCCTAGCTAAGCCCTTTCTTGGCCTCTCCTTGTGCCCCACATTCTCCTGCAGGTGCCAATTTCAGTACTCATCACTGCATCCTTGCTACTCTCCCATCCTGATTGCTCCTTCTTCAGACTCCTTAGGCCTGAGCTGGGGCTTGGACCAAAGGTGACTCCCAAGTCTTCCTTCAAGCCATGACTTTCCCAGGCACCCCTGGCCTCCTGGGCTGACCATGCATCTGCTGGGGATCTGTCAGGACTGGCTGTGACCCTGCAGCCAGGTGTGACCCCATTCCTGGCTGCACAGCATGAGGTGTACACTCTGGGGCAGCCTTTGTGCTTTCACACATCTGGAGGACCAAGCAGTGGTGCTCAGTACATCACAGGTGGGGACATCCCTGCACTGTGGACACCAGGCTGCCGTGGCAGCATCCTTCCAGCCCATGGCAGAGCTCACACAAGGGCTTGCAGCTGCCCTTGCAGAAGTCACCCCAGCTCTGCTCTGAGCAGCCTGTCGGGACAGGAGGAGCAACACACAAACACCTCCCTGCATCCTGTCTCCCTTTCAAATCTGTTTTTTTCAAACCATGAGACTCCCATCAAACCTGGCCCTGCTCCAAGGTTCACGCAGGCAGTGGTGGGGCGGGAGGAGGAGGGAAGCAGAGAGCAATCCATAACCTTTGTAGCACTCTTGAGAGCAGCTGTCTGGCAAATGTCAAGCACTGTCTAGGGCTATTTTGGGCACTTTATTTTTATAAAGGATGCTTTGAGCTGGGGGAAGGGTGCAAAGGGGGTTTTCTCATTGCCAGCACCTTACAGAATAAAATCTGGGGGAGGAAAATTCAAGAGCCCTCCCTGGTCATGTGGGCAATGCCACATCCCATTGGAACATCCCTGGAGGCTCTCAGGCAGGACTGGAGAAGGGCCTTGGCTTCTCTTGTGATTGGAGATCTCCTGGAGGAGCTGAAACCCCTTGGGATCCAGGGTGAGGATATGGCTCATGTGGTGCCATCCCTGCAAGGGGGGCTAGCACCTCATGCAGAGCAGCCCCAGGAGGGCTCTGGGGTGAGAAACCACCAGCTTTTGAATGTTCCCTCTAAAGAGTTTCATAAATATCATCTTAATTCTGGATGTTTTCCATTGTTGTCCCATTGAACCCTCCAAGCCCCCAAGAACTCTCAGACTTCTTCACTTTCAGCAGAGCCAAGACCCAGAGCTAAGATATTACACAAGGAGGAGCAGAGCATCTGAAAGATCCTTGCCTGAAAGATGTATGGAGCATGTTGGAACATCCAACAGAAAAGCATTCCTATTGACAAGAAGGGATATTGCAGGAAGTCAGGGTGTTTGTCTTTATAAACATTTCTTTTGGTGAGCCTGGAGAAAAAAGTAGTTCTTATTTATAATAATTGGAGGCTTCAGTCCCTCCACAATATGCCTCTTTATCAGAGACAAAAGCAGCATGGAAGTAGGAGAAACAACCCCTCAGTATTTTTTACTATAAAATGCTATGCTGTGTATTTAGTGCTTTTAGACTGGATGATCCATTTTAGGGATCAAATTCTGTGCAAGGAACTCAGAGTCATCAGTGGCTGGGAAGTAGTAGTCACTTAGTAGCCCAAGACCAGCAACCACAAAGAAATGGGGAGCTACAAACCACTTCCAGAGAAAGGCTGGCATGAATAATCCAATGCAGTTTTGTGAGCATCTGGAAGTTAGCACAGAGATGAGTAATACCTGATATAACTTTGTCAAGAATGAGACACGTCAGGCCAATTTAATTTCCTTCAGCAGCAGGGTACAAGGAGCCCGCAGATGGTGAAGCAGTCCTGGCTGTGGGGTGGGGATGCTGTGCCTGCCCTGCTGTGGGACAGGGAGCAGGGCCAGGCAGGGTGCTCAGGATGGGTGCAGAGGGAGCGAGGGGCAGTTCTGTGACAGCAGCTCTCAAAGGCTCACTGTGGGGCTGGAAAGCTGCTATTGAACACTCCCATTAACAGCCAGCATGGAGAAACAGAGAGAGTATTTATGAAATTTGCATGCCACAAAAGGCCGGGGCTGCAGACAGAAAAAGGATTGTGGCAAACTGGAGAAACGGGATGAAAAGCTGGGAGGAGGCTGAGGAGGGGGGGAGCGTGCTGCAGCGTGCTTCTGCAAGAAGGGGACAGGGGAAGATGTCCCCTGGGCTGCTGCTGCCACCTCTGCTGCAGCCCGGAGCTATGGAGGCAGCCCCAGGAGGTGCTGCTGACCGTGCAAATGCAGACAGGAGAGGTTCCCGTGCAGCCCCACGGAGCCTGCAGTGCCTGGGCAAACACAGGTGGCAGTCACCTGTGGGCACCCACCACGTCTGGGCTGGAGTGCATGGGCCAGCTCTGAAACATGTGAAGTGGCATCAAATTTATATAGCTTTAATTGACAGCACTGTGGTCTGAGCCATTTCTGTATTAAATTGAATCGATTTACAGGGGAAGCTGTCAGCACCAGCTGGGTGGCCTCCCTTATGGATGGTGGGGTAAAAACCAGCAACAATTCAAGCCCTCCTGCACTGGTCCCAGGAAGCTTGACCCTTGCAGGAAGGGAAGGCATGCCTAGGAACAAAACCCTGGTACTCAGCTGCAGCCAGCTGCTTTCTGCCAATGCTGGGGTAAGGGATGGCTTAAAGGAGCTACTGAAGGCCACAGCAAGAAATGAAACACGAGTAAAAGCATCTCCCTGCAGCCCCTGCCTGCAATGGGAAAATGATGCTGAAGGGGGGATAGGACTGCAGGAAAGCTGGGCACCCCAGGGCTGAGAACCAGTGGAGCTGTGAGGCAGCTGCCAGCCTGGGCAGGAATATCTTTCACCCACAGCAGCATCAAACAGAAATGGAAAAGAGTTTACTTCTCCTTTTGTCAGCCTGTGGAGCCAGAGTGGAAACAACCCCCCAGATCCTGTTTTTCCGTACTCTCAGAAGAATGTAAACCTTTTTAAACAAAACCCAAACTTCTTAGCAAAGGAAAAACAGAAAGAAAAAAACTAGAGCAGGTCTAAACTGTTGTGTCAAACCTCAGCAGTTCAACAGGAGAGAAACCCTGGTGGGGAGGCACTGAGACCTGCTGACAGTTCAGCTCCCTGGCGGGATCTTGCCCCCCTCTTTTTGCCACCCAGAGAGGATGTGACATCCCAAAACGGTCCTCCCCCAGTCCTAGAGCAGGGGCCAGCCACATCCTGAGCCGCTGCGGCCCCACGAGGGCTGGTGCCGAGCGCCGGGAGCAGGACCCCAGCTCGGCGACAGGCCGGGGTCAATGGGGGAGGCTGGGGCAGGGCAGGAATTTGCCGGCGGGTGCTGGCTGCCTGGCTGGTCCCCCAGTGCAAGGCCATGTGGTTTCCCTGTGCAGGGAAATAAAAGGAAGGCTTTGAAAGTTGGCGTGTGACGGGGCGTCCCCCCGGGGAGCGGGGCGGCAGCGAGCGCGTGCGACTGCGAGCGGCCCTGGCCGGCCGCCACACTCCTTCCGTTTATTTACGGTGCTTTATCAGGGGCTGCGGGCTGCGATAAAGCTTATGAAAATAAAAGGCATCTCCAGCAGGCCGGGGCGAGAGCAGGCCCTGCCGTTTCTTTCCCACACTGATTAGGATCTGGGCAGGCTTCGGCGCTCCAGATCTCCGATGAAAGCAGCAGGACCGGCAGCACTTCCCTTCCTGGCCCCCACTCAGGGCCAGAGGCAGCGAGAGGTCAGCGCGCCGCGGGCTGCACCGCACACAGCATGGGCTGCACCGCACACAGCATGGGCTGCACCGCACACAGCATGGGCTGCACGCACCGTGCACAGCACAGAGCACCGTGCACAGCACAGAGCACCGCGCCGGGCACTGCGGCACCGTGCCTGGGCACACCATGGCAGGACACACCTTGCTGGCCACTGTGGGAGCTGTGCCAGGACACCCCACACCAGGCACTGTGGACTCTGCACTGAGCACCCCACACCAGGCACTGTGGACTCTGCACTGAGCACCCCACACCAGGCACTGTGGACTCTGCATTGAGCACCCCACACTGGGCACTGTGGGCACTCTGCATTGAGCACCCCACACCAGGCACTGTGGGCACTCTGCATTGAGCACCCCACACCAGGCACTGTGGGCACTCTGCACTGAGCACCCCACACCAGGCACTGTGGGCACTCTGCACTGAACACCCCACACCAGGCACTGTGGGCATTCTGCATTGAGCACCCCACACCAGGCACTGTGGGCACTCTGCATTGAGCACCCCACACCGGGCGCTGTGGCACCCCCCATGTGCAGAGCATCGTGCTGTGCCATACAGGCACAGTGTACCACACCATGCACCCTGGCCACTGTGCACCTCCTGCCAGGCACTCCCTGCGCTCCCATGCTCTTCTGTTGGAAGCTGGGGGAGGTCCCTTTGAAGGAGCCCATGCATGTGGGACAGCACCAGGGTAAGACATCCGGCTGGGATGCAGCTGGGCAGGAGCAGTCCCCAGCATGGGCAGCCGTTCCCATCCCCAGGGTGTTGGCCAAGTTCATGGCCCCTTTCCGCCAATTGTTTGGTGGAGGCCAGGCTGTGGCTTCCTCCTGGTCACGAGTCTGACTCTCACCCTGGTGTGAGTGCTGGGGTCGGCATCTCAATCCCTGCTGGGCATGGGCACTTCCAGGGCAGGTAGGCTCCAGGGAACACAGTCTTCTGCAATCTATACCTTCAGAATTCACTGGGCTGCACTGCCAGGCAGTCCGGGCAGAAACACTCAGGCACATGAGAAACAAAACACAGGGAGATTTGCCAGCTGGAAAGCGGGAGGGGTTAGGAGGAATTTGGGCAATGGCAGTAATGGAAGGTTCCATACCCCAAGTGCTGTTGGGTTTGGAAATGTTCAGTTCAGTGTGGGTTTTGTGGGGGATGGTTTTATTGCCCCTTTTCACCTCCAGCACACTCTGGAAGAGGTGCTGGGAACTGAAACACTTAAAAGCAGCTCATGATGAAACCTCAAACCACACAAATCATTCTTGGTCTGGGGTTTTCTCACAAGCTCAGAGTACCAGCACGGTCCTCAAAGGAGCTGTGAATCTCTGAATGAGGCTGGCTGGAAGCTTGTGGTTTTAAGAGAATCGCAGCTCCTCCTCCCTGCCACCTTTTTCCTCTCACAGACTGCTTCCCTGCCTGGAAAAATCAGGTGGATGCTCAGAGTGAAACCCTGCTTTGGGTGGCGCCGTATCCTTGTGCATACCCTCCTGGTGACCTGGCAGCCCCCTCACAGCCACCCCCTGCAAACCAAACAGCTGAGGGCTTTTCCTTTCTTACAGCAAGTGTGAAGATTTATGGGGCACTGGCACCACACCAAAAGTAAATTCAGTCATTTACAGTAAAATCAAAGCAGGCAGAACAATGAATATGAAGTGAGGTTAAAACACCTTGTTACAGGAACAAATTGTGCAGCTGACATCAAAATAGTGGAATTTATGTCCCTGCTGGTTGAAACCAAGTTATTTGCAGTGGCATTTGTCGAAGCATGAGCACCAGGAGAGGTGCTTGATACTACTGCTGAGATATTTTGGGGTCAGGCAGCAGCCTCATATGGCACCAACAGCAGGGGAGGGCTGCCCACAGAGCCAGAGCTCAGGATCCAGCCCCTGTCAACCACCTCACATCCTCTGGGGCCAGAGGACATGGGGAACCCCCTACACCTTCCTGTGTGGTCTGAACAGGACTTGCTCTGGCTGTAAAACATGGATGCATTTCTGTTCCTGGCACCTGCCCAGGAGATGCTGCTTCCTCTCTAATTAATTCAATGTGCCTGGATGCCTTGGAGCTGCATATTAGATGTGATGGGGCCCAAAGCTCCATGCTTCTCACCTGAGGTGGTCACCAGTCTGGGTGACATCACCAGCTCCTTGAAGTTTCATCAGCACCAACAGCTGAAGTTTCATCCCATCCCTCAACTCCCATGTCTTCCCAGCAATTTGGGGCAGCATGTCCTTTTTCCTTGCCTGCTGAGCCCTGGCTCTGCTCATGCATCTTGCACTCACCAGACCCTGGCATGTCCTGACACACGACATGGCTCTGAAAGGTCACCTGTTCATATCACCTTGCCCCTGGCACAGAAATAACCCCACTGCCACTCCCAGGGCATGGATGGGGCTGCCCAGTGCTTCCCAGGGCACAGACCCTCCCTGTCCCTGCCCATAGCCCTGTGCCAGGTGGGCAGCTCCTTGACCACCCCCAGGAAGGCAGGTGACACATCCCACTCCAGCAGCTCTCCCTGCCTGCGGTGTGGCTGGGCTTGTTTTGAAAATCTATTGTGAAGCACTTCATTGCTATGGAGACTTACTTTATGGACAAATAAATATTTGTCTGTTTCTCCTCTTGCCTTAAAAGTCTGTCTCTTGTCCTTTCTCTCCACATCCTTTTGGCTCTGTGTATGGGCTTTATATCACAGGTCTCTCTGCTCCTTCCTCATCCTCCTTTCCTGTCCATGCAGTGCATCTCTGCACGTCCTTTGTCACCCCTCAGCCTTTCCTCCTCCTCAGCCTACAGCTCAATATCATGCTCCTTTCAGCATGAGAGAAAAAACCCTCCCATCTCCATTTTTAAGCATTTTTGTTTTCAGCAAGAACAAAAGTTATTTTATCCTCTTATTTCTTGGTATTTGCATCCCAGCAGCAACACTACAGCTGTTTTCAGCTTTTCTGGTCCCAGCATCTTCTTGGTTGGGCTCCACTTGCCACGTCCAGTGTTTCTATCAGGGTGGTTGGTCCCATTACAGTTGCTCCCCATTGTGGCCCCCATGTGTCTCTTGGGGTTTGTGAAGGGGTTTCAGGACATCTGGGTGAAGACTTTGCTGGCACACAGCAACCCTCCTGAAACCCCCCAAAAAGCCATTAAAAATAGCAACTGGCAAAGCAACACTTCCAATTAACTGAGCAGGAGAAGGGGCGGCAAGACACAAATGAACCTCCTTCATTAATAAATCCTAGCAGCTGTGGAAAGTTTGAGGCAAGTGAGAGCACCCAGACAGAAAATTAAAAAACTAATAAAGTCCTCAGTGTGGGGGCACTGGCATCAGGTCAGCTTTACTTCTGTAGGCACCTCGTAAAGAGACATTCCAGGACACTAACTCATAAGGGAAAGCTGCAGGGGTCAAGGAGAACAGTGGAAAGCTAACCATGGTAACTCAAGTATACTGGAAAGGCAGCAGAAAACCAGCAAGGAGTAGGGCTTTTTCTTTTTCCTTTCTTTTTTTCTCTCTCTGTTGGTTTTTGGGTGAGCAGAGCCTGCAGTTTGGAGTGTTTTGGGCATGGCGGGGCAGCCAAGCAGAGCCCCAGTGAAGAGCCCTCTCCAGCAGGATGGCTGGGAATGGAAACAGGCTGTTTCCAAGGCAGGAGCAGAAGCTGCTCACTGCCCTCTCCCCCACACTGCCTGCCCCAGCTGCACCACTCCTGCCTGTCTGGGATGTGCAATAGCCTGAGACCCCCTGCTAAAATGCACAATATGCCTCAGTGTTAACCGTAAATCTAAATGGGGATGATTTGCTCTAATGGAGGCAAAAGCTGAAAATTATTACTTACTATTTTGTATTTATTTTTGTGTCCCCAGGCTGGTGCTGCAGCTCTTACTCCTGAAGCATACTCCCTGCTCTCCCACTGCCATCCCTCAGGATGGTGAGGGAAACATGGAGCCTGTGGTGGAGTGTGCTGCCCACCAGCTGCACCTGTGTGAAACCAGGTACTCTCACAGCTGGGATGTGTGTGTATCCCCTGCAAGGGAACTGTGTGCCATGCCTTTGGGGGCCCAGAGCCATGCCCAGCAGCATGCTGGCCTCTCTCCTCTTTTCTGGCCTTCCCGATGGAAAGAACAGGGAAGAAAGCAGCCTTGCCTGCCCTGGGACATCACACTCACAGTGAAATCCCAGCCTGCAAATACTCTTCACAGCTCTTTGAAATAGGCAAATACGTCCATCTCAAAAGCATCTTCCCAGGAGTGAGAAGGTGTGGGATGAAGGGAGGAGGCCTGGATGCGTGTTTGTTCCATGGCCAGGCAGCACACCCCAGGAGTGAGCAGTCAGGCCGGGGTGAGACCCAGGCTCAGCAAGCTGCTGGCCAGGAGAGCCTCCTGCAGGACTCAGGCCACTGCATAAAAACCTCCTGCCAAGTGCTGGGCCAGTGTCATTTCTGGTCTATAGCTGTGTAGCAGGCACCTGGACCAGGATGTGCAGCTCCTGGCCAGGCTCCAGGGAAGGCACATCACGGGAATGGTTATTGCAGAGGAGTGAGGTGGTTTCCTGGTCCCTGTCTGGTGGCCTGAAGAAACCAGGAGTCCCAGTCCCACACCCTCACCCTGCTGCAGCTCACCTGCCCTGGCTGTGGTGCTGTGCCCCTATTTAGTCTTTTGGTAAATTCACCTCGTTGTTTGCATTGCCACATCACCTGTGAGCCCGGGATCCCACGGTGTGAGTGCTGGCCAGGCAGCCCTGCCCTGCCTGTCCTGCCAGTCCTGCCCTGCCTGCTGGGGACACAGCGCTCTCCCCGAGGCAGCCAAGGCCACTCAGGGGTCTCTCTGGGCTTCCAGGGCAGTGTGCCAAGTCCTGCTGCCCACACAGCTCGCTGAAGGAGCCCCCTGGATTTGCCTGCCCGTGAGAAGCGATGTGCGAGTGTGGCAGCAGCTGCATCGAGTATTTCAGCAGAAAAATGTGAGTTTCCCTGGCTTGCCAGAGCCCAGCCTGGAGGGCAGTTTCACAGCCAAGCTATAAACCTTGCAACCAGGGGTTTCTAATGGAAACATTGACATAACCCGTAGCTGACAGAGCAACAGCTCTGCTCACGTTAAGCCTGTATTTTCATCCCTAATCCCTGCAGCTCCTGGCCTGTCTCAGAAACGGACCCATGCAGCTGGCTGAGCATCCCCAGGGATCCAGTGGATGGCTGGGATGCGGGGGTCACTGGGATTTGGCTGCTCCCACCGTGCCAGCCCGACCTGCCACACTGCAGGCAAGGGGCTGATGGCTTGGGAGCCCCTCTGCTGAGGCACCACAGTCCTCTGCCACCAAAAAGGCAAAAGAAAACGGCAGAGTGGTTCAGCTGGTTGTAAAAATTAATGAGTTCAGATACAGACTTGCTTTATTCCGGTCCAGCTGCGTAACCACGGCGATTGTGTCCGGCACACTAGACAGTTACATCAGCTCCACACCCCTGTACAATAAGACTCTGTTTGATCTCAGAAACAAGATCAGACTCCTGGGCTTTGCACATCCTGCTTCCTACATATGTAAAATCATTTTATTACCAGCCAGGAGAGTTCATCTAAGCCGCTCTTGCTGTGCAGCTGATGTGGAGAGAACATGCCCCTGTCTGCACTTCTTTTACCAGATGGAGATCTACAGAGAGATTGAAGAGCTGCTACTCCTCCAAGTTTGTTTTGTTTTGTTTTGCTTTTCTAAATTCCTTATCTCAGACTGGAAACTCGGGGGCAGGACCTGAGTATCCTCATGTGTTTGTGCAGTTCCATCACAGTGGGAGGTGTCTAAGGCTCAGATCTCCTGGATATAAGTAGTAAATAAGCATGTGTTTTTGCTTGGCATTACCCGCTTTTTGTGCAATCTATCCAGGAGAGGAAGTCCTTAGAAAAAGTAGCTCTGCCCTTCACAAACATCTGCTCAAATCCCCCTCTGGCTGTCAGGTCCATGAGACACTGGGGAATTGTCAGATATTTAGCATCCTTTCTGTATTTGAACATTTACCCTGCCCCACATGAGTAACCCAGTGTCACCAAGGCAGTTATGAATGTGCCCAAGCTGCTACAGGCTCAGCCTGACCTGCCCCAGCACCACAATTCTCTTTTGCTGATCACAGATCACTCAGCAGAGTTACAGGGCACTGGCACCCCTCTAACCATGGCTATTCCAGTTCCATGGTCCCACTGGCACTGTTCTGCCACTGGCCCCAAGTATCCCAATGGCTGAGCTGCAACACATGGATGCTGACTGTTGTGCTGGTGGCACAGCACTGGTGTGCAGGGACTGCTGGGTTTTGGGATGTGTGTGCAGCACTGGTGCACATCACTGCATCCAGGGTGCCTCTGCAGCACTGGTGCACAGAGAGTGCCATAGGGATCACGCAAATGAGGGCACATTACCAAAGAAAATGCTCTTTTCAGGCCAGGAATCCTCTGGTGCCGATGTCTGCACGGCTGTGTGGCCAGAGCTCAGTGACTCACTGCACACAGGTCATCCAGCAGCTGCTGGGTGGTAACTCTTATTTACTGCACAGTTGTGGTTGGATTTAAACCAGCAGCACAGGGGAAGGGAGGGGAAATCCCCTCCTTCCCATCCCAGCCCTGCAGAGTCAGCCAGTCTGACTGGAGCAGCTACTCTTAAGTGCATCTAGTTCAGGGCTTTGTTTCACCCTGAGTTTCTAGCTCAGTTCTCCTGGCTTTGTTAAATTTCCAGTCCAAAGGCTTCCAGATGCTTACAGCTTTGGAGAAAGCTCTTGGAGACCTAACCCAGGTCACACACCCTATAGTCCAGCAAATCTAACACCAGGACACATCTGTTCAGCTGCAGCAATGAAAATTGCTGCCAGTCTGTACTCACCATCCTGTTTGGAAAGGAGAAATTGGCCCAGTGCCCAATATAGAGGCTATCAGCATGGGCACAGGCATCCCCATCCCATACAGCCCTTGTACCCTCCCTCAGCAGCACTGACCTGCCTGAAACAGTCATGGCAAAAGATGCTGATTAATCCTTTTTGCTGAAAACCATTGCTAGCACATGTGCCAGACCAGATTAAAGTTCAGATTCCCTGTACATGTCCCCTGAAGAGCTTTGCTGATCAAGTCATGCACTTGGGGCAGGGCAACCATTCTGATTCACATGTGATGGCATCCCATGTCTCCCATCTTTGCTTCCTGGGCCCATGAGTCAAACAGGAATCTCATCCTCTCATCCATCTCCTCTCCTTTCTCTCCAAGGCTTGGTTTGGAGAAACTGAGGCAGGCACTTGTGCAGGGAGAGCTGCTTGCAGGAGAGGAGGCTGTGGGAAGCTCTGGCCATCAGGGTGGACCAGCACTGTCCCAACTGGTTTCATGCTCTGAAGAGTGTATTCATCCCATTGCCACCAGGAAAATTGCCAAAGATTTTGCATGAAGCAATGACTTCCTCCTCTCTGGGGTGCTCCCCAGCTCTCCCAGAAACATTCTGGCATTTTTTTTGCTGTCTCGTCTCTCCCCATCCTCTCCAGATCCTGTTTTTTGTAAGCATATTTTGACCTCAGCTCAGGACCGTGTGTGTGTGTTTTCACAAGCAAAGTAAACCAAAAAAACCCCAATGCTCCAATGCTGGAGCGCCTGCCATCGCCAGTGGCTTTTCCTGTTGTTAGTTTGTAATTACCTTGGGATGCCATTCCCCACATTGCTCCGACAACTGGGATTTAAGGCCCTGCAAAGAGCAGAACTGCCTGATCTCCAAAGCCTCCCAGGTTTACAGCCAGCATCGTTCTCATCAATCATCTTCTGTCAGATGGGGAATTTGAGCAACCCCAATCCAAATCAGAATATGGAAGGGAGGCCTTCCCCAGCCCACCCTCCCCTGTTTGACAGCTCAGCTCGAATAAACAAAACCTGAAAGGGCCAAGGCAGCTCAAAAGGAAACTGTAAACGATCCCATCTGTGAGCCTTGGCAATATCTCCTCCAGGAGGGGGGCGTGGGGGAGAGAAAACAAGCTGAAGGGTCTTTTTTTTCTCTCAGAAGGAAATACCATTGTGTTCAAACGTTGCTACTGCTCCAAATGTCATTCCAGAGCCCAGACCCAGGCTCCTACTCAGACAGGTCAGCCTCGATGGTGGCAGGAGCCTTGGAGAGAGGTTGTCATTTGCAGGGATAATTAACACTAAAGGCAGCTGAACACAGGCGAGCTGAGCTCAGGGCTGAAGGTGTGGATTAGGGAGCAAAATAGGATACGTGTAAAAAGTCATATTCCATAGTGATAAATGTGTTTTGTAAGGCAGTAAAACAACATCCCTGCTCACAGTGGAGCACCCCACTTTGCTGTGTTCCTGCCCATGACTCACAGGCACTGGTCTCTGGGTGCTCAGCTGATCTTGGTGCTCCCAGCTCAGCGTCAGCTGGATGGGGACCTCGAAAAAGGCAGGGTGGCAATCAAGAAGAGCAGCACCTCTGCTCAGGCAGCAGCCTGAAAAGGTTATCTGTGCCCAAGTTTAGAAGTCAGCATAGTCAGGACCATCCATTCATCATCCTTTCCCCATTCTTTAAACTTGCCCAGTTTTCCATTTTTCAGGGCATCGGAATGGCCTGTTAGCCATGTCCCCCACCTCGCTGAGCTTTCCTAGGCAGTCGCTCTGTCTTCTGGCCCCAGGCTCGGGGGCTGGGCTAAGCACTTGGTAAGAGACATTGCAATGGTATTGGCAGCCTCGGTGCATGACAAAAGCACTGGCATCACAAAGCAGTTTTATCTCACCAGGCTCCCAGCTCTGGTCCCCAGTCTCAAAGGCTGGGATTGTGAGTGAGGGCACTTTGCATCTTCAAAGAGCAGGAGCAGTTTCAGGATGAGCCCTGGAGACCCCAGCACACCAGCCCCGAGGGAGTCTGAAATGCAGGTGTGGGTTGTGGAGCTGGAGCCATGTGTGCCAAAGGCAGCTGGGCAGAGCCAGGAGATGCACTCGGGAAATGCTCTGTGCATCACTCACAACCACTACAGCCCCTGCTTGGTTAGTCAGAGAAACAGCTCACCAGAGACAGATGCAGAAAGCAAAATATTCCAATGCTTTTGATTAACTGCTGGCTTTTGAACACGAGTTAATAGTTAATTGAGAATTCCACTCTCAAGCATGCCAGTGAGAGTGAGGAATGAATGCTTGACAATGTTAATTGCACTGGAGATGAGCTGAGGCAGGGAGAGGGACTCGCAGGATGAAGGGCTCAGGGTGAGAACGAACAACTTTCTGGTCCAGAAAGGAGGATATGGCTCCATAGAGTAATACTGCTGTGACTAAACACCAAGGAGATACCGTCACAGGAAGGAGCTTATCACCTTCTGGTGCTCACACTGCAAAGGTGTGCTGAAAAGTTGGCAAGTGCCAAGAGAGTCACAAAAATTACTTGAAGGCAAAAATGAACTTTCTGGAGCTTGCAGAGCTCAACCAATTTTGCATGGAAAAATATTCAGGTGGTTACACTTGTAAAAATGATGATAGGAAGAAGAAATAGAATAATATTCCATTTAGTGGGGAATGCTGTAACACGACTCAAACCCAGGAAAGGGAATCAGGGCACATTTAACAGGAAATCAGGCATTTATCTTTAAGGGATAGGGTCAGGAACCACTGTAACAAGCCAGGAAAAGGAGAAACACAGGCTCAGTCCAAGTAAAGATGTTCCTGGGGTCAGTTCAGGCATTCCTGGGGAAAATGTGATGCCTGTGAAATACAGACCTTCCATCCTGAATAAGTCCTACCAGTTCCTGTAGCTGTAAGCAACATATACTCATAGAACCAGGGAGAAAATGAGGGAAATGACATCCAGGAGCAGAGTGGGTGGGTGACAGCTGCTGGTCCTGAGCCTCCTGAAACGTCTGAGGATGAAGTAAATGAGCACGAGGGTGTAACTGCATTGGGCCTATGACCCTGTGGAGGGCAGGCAGTTCACTTGGTGCCAGGCTCTTCCCTTCCACTGCCCTGGAAGTGTCACCCCTTCAGCTCACCAGGCACAAACTCACCAGGCTTGCCTTGGGATGTGCAGCCTGGCTGCTCCTGGTGCCCTTTGCAAGTCCTGTCAAGCAGAGGGGCAATGCTGTTTCTGCAGCTCTGCCTCTGCTCATTAGCTAATGCGAATTAAATCCCTTTTATCTTCACACTCATTTTCTAAGGATAATAATCCCTTTTTGTGTGCACCCGCTTTAACTGTTCCCAAACTGAGCTGTAATTGCTGATAGTAATTAAGTTAATACATATTTATAGCCATGTAGAGTTATAGAAGGTCTCCCGTAGTTTTATTTGGGGCATTTTCTTTAACCTGCTATAAAATCATCAACAAGTTGTTCAGTGTTAATTGCCTCCAATGTTGATCTCATCCCCTTGCCTCCAGACAAGGAAGGGCAGCAGATGGCTTCCTCAGACAGCCACTTTCTCCCTGCTCCCACCCTGGCTCTACTGCAAGGCAGAAGTGACCTCACACATCACCTGTCTTTTCTACGGGTTTTGATCCAGTTTTGGCAAGTTCATCTCTATGGACAGCTTTCCAAGGCATTTGCAAAAAGAGCCTTGCAGGGGTTTACGTGCCCACATCCATGCAGGCTGTGAGGATGGGGCAGTGGGACCCCGGGAGAGCAGGGGTCCAGCAGGATGCAGCCCCTGCCTGCAGCGCTGCTGAGCTCCAACTCCCCCAAGTCTGGTTTTCTCCTGCTTGCATGTGTGCTTTTGTGCTTGCCAAGAGCCCCAAACCACTCGGCAAACAGCGTGTGTGGTGAGAGATCACCTCGTGTAATCTCCGGGCGAATCCCCCCATTATACAGTTGGCTAATTAACTCCGGGTACAGGGTCAGGATGAGCTATCGGCTCCAGGAATGTCCTCCCCGAAGGGAAGTAAACATCACTGCAAGAGCAGGGAGCCCCTTTCATGGCAGTGAATCCTGATAAAGAGCTTCACTCCATTCTCCTGCTGTTGGCTCCAGCTTAGCGTTTTTAAAGCTGATTCTCCCTGTGCTAATCTGGAGGGTCCATTCAGCCCAAAGCTCAACATCTGAGTCTATTTGCAAAGTGTGCAGCTGTGTCAATTTGCAAAGACAAAGGAAAGCTCCTCTGTCAACAGGTCGGGGAGCTCAGGTAGCACGAGCGAATTGAGGGCAAGAAGTCAAAGTGGTTTCACAAACCATCAGACCATGTTTAAATCCCATCCAGCCCGAGAGGCCAGGGCAGTGCAAGGGATAAAGGGAGCGCAGAGGAGTGGACTGAAGGGCCAGGGCTATGAGGCCACCAATTAGTGCTATTAAAGCAAGATAATTAGATCTGCTCCTTGGAAACCCCAGAGGAGGCAGAATGCAATTTCCATTTGGGCTTATTTTAATAAAGGTTAGAAGTGCCAGGAGGTGCCAAAATTGCACTGCTGGCAATATGAGCAGGGCTCTCAGTGTGGGGTAGAGGAGTTACAGGGCAGCAGGAGAGGACCACAGCCCTCTGAGGACACAGGCCACTGTCTGCTCAGTATTTGTGCCCAAGGGATGGTACTTGAAAATTTTGGAAGTGAACACTTCCAGATAAAGAAATCCAACTTCTTTTAAAGGCTTTGCTTATCTGGCAGCTTTTCTTTCAGCTCTGCACACAGGCAGAAGCTGTGGAGATACTTAGTGGTGATGTGCTCTGAGCTGAGAGCAGGGCTGGAAGCAGTCATTCTCAAGGTGCCCAGAATGGAGTTGTGAGGAAAGCAGGAGTCATCCTGGAGTCCCCTGAGAGAGCACGAACAAAGTAATCATGGGAGGAAATTGAACTTCTCACTTAGACCCTTAATCTCAGTGCCATCAGGTCAGGAAAATTCTTATCCCTAGTTCACACAAGAGAAAGAGAGTCTCAGGAAGTCAAGTGAGATTTCTGAAGTCAGTCTGTGGTTTAGGATGTGGTTTAGCCCTGTCTGGGCACTCCTTAGCCATTAGCAATTGAGGACCATGGCATGGCAGAACCCCTTGGGCTGGTGCAGGGACCAGCCAGTGTTTGAATGGAATACAGGAATGTCTGTGGGATCTGTAAACTTCAGAGTTAATGAGAAAAGGGAATAAGGAGTCATCACGTAGTCAGTGTAGCAGAAGGTCCTAAGTATCCTCATTTGTAATAATCTAAAATACTTTCCTGTGATTCAGACATCTACAAAATAAGCTCTATTTAAGCAAATCCATTTTGCCATTGAAAACTTTCCCATCAGAAAAACTTCCACTCGAAATAAAGGCATTTTTAGTTTCTCTTTGGATTTTTAAGACAAAAAGTAGGACCCTGTTTCAGAAGGATTTTGCTGAAACTGTAACTTTGCCTTCAGGTTGATGCTTCACATGGGAAGAGGAATTTCAGAGATGAACAGCTGGAAGGCTGAAACAGCTGAGCATGGTAGATTTTGGTATCAGTCGTGCTGTTCTCACCCCCAGCAGTTGGCCCTCCCTGTGCCTGTGGAGCAAATTTAACTTCAACAAGTCCCATTGGGAGGAAATTTAGATATTGTCCATTAGATAACTATTCACAGATGTGCAATAATAAGCACCATTAAATAGCATTAGTGGAGGAGTTAGCAAAATATACATCACATACAGGTGTATCTCTAGTGAGCAGGGAAAACAGGTGAACTCCCATGGTATTTCATGACACAAGGTCCAAAATTATATTCTGCCCACCTGCTTCTTCATTCTAACACAAATTGCCAGGGCACATATATAGAGATGTATAAAATTTGACTAGATACTACATTTTCCTCTTACAGGTGAGCATATTTATTTTGATAATGTCTGGCAATATAAAACTTGTAACATTAATAAACAATGTCATCCCTTTTAAATGTATTTCATACTTACTGATTTTTTTTTCTTTGAGATAATAAATCACATGAATAAACCTTATTAATCATATAAGCAGACCCTTAAAACACTGTTGAAAAGATTTTCCAACTCAAACACCTTTTAAGACGCAATGACATCATGTCTGTCGGGACATTGTTATGCAGTGAAGATTGTGAGACATTTTCTTCCCATAAAGTTGCTGTAATAAAGTTTGTTACTGCAGTCATTAAATTCATGTTTTCTTCTCTTACCTTCTTCCTTTCTCTAGTGCTGTCCATTGTTAGGAAGAAAGAGAAAACTTGCCGCAGTGAAAAATTTGTGGATCTAATCACGGAGCCTTCCACAAATCAAAACACTCATTGATTTCAGCAAGAGGTGTAATCTGTCTTACATTGACTCCGGGCGTACTTGGATCTTCCTGAGCAGGTAGAAAAAGCATGGCGAGAAAGAAGAAGGGAAGATCCCAGATTCTACCTGGAAATTAAGAAAAATTGAGGAAATTATATTGTTTCATGGTACTGAACGTCCTCAGGAGGAAACAATCCTCACGGGAAGCCTTCACTGGTGTGTATCCTGACCCAAGGAAGGCTGACAGGTTGCTGAACATAACGAGGCTTTTTTTGACTAAGCTACAAGAGAGAGCAGAAGATGAGGGTGATGAGTTTTATCAGTTGGAGGCTGCAGGTGCTTGGGTGATAGCAGCTTCTGAGTGAGCTGAAAGCCATGATAAAGATATTTGGTGTCTCCTCCTGTTATTTCATGAGTTGAGCTCTGTGCTCCTTTCAACAGACCCCGGAGGCTGCCACAAACCCCATCCCAGCAGCTCCCCACGAGCTCACCCAGCTGTGGTGATGGCTCTTTGGTGGTCTGGGAAACCAAAACCTCAGACGTGCCATCGGTGCCTGTGACTCAGATCCGCTGTGTGCCTCCTCCCTCACCCTGCCCAGAGGAAGAGAAGCATATGTGAAAATAAGTTTTGGGTTTGGCTGCTTCCCGAAGTGCCTCAGTGGGCAGATGGTCCCTCCTGGGAAGGGAATGCTGTGGAGTGTGCTCTGTCCTGCAAGCAGGGATGTGTGTCTGGCAGCACAATGAGCAGAGCACCTTGAAGAGCAGTCTCAGCCTCAGTGTCTCAGAGGTGAAGATTGGAATGTATGCACAAAAATCCAGCTGAATTCAAACCCCAGGCTGTCAGAAGACAGCTCCATGTGGCAGAGCTGTGCCTGCTGCTGGGTGGCCCCAGTGGGGACCAAGATGGAACTAAAGTTGTCTGACACCCAGCATCCCAACTGCCCTCCCAAATTAGTACACACACAAAAAGCTTAATCTAAGCTCTGACCTAGCCCAGCTGCAGTCCCTGAAGCAGGTTTCCTTCCCAAAAGATAGCCTGGCCAACTTTAAGACAATTCCCAGGGGCACACCTGCCTGATGCTGATTAGAAGCTGCCTCAGATGCTCCATGCCACCACACTGCCCGTGATTCCAGCAGGCTGCCTCTGGGACAGTGGCACCTCCTGCCTAGGAACCTGCATTCCTGGCTGTCTTCCTTCTTGCCTGAAAACTAGTCAGAGTGCACAACCCTCTCTAACTGAACAATTAAGCTATTAGTAACTCAGTTAATAAATTCAGATTTTGCCCTAATACATTTCTAATGACCTTGTCTAATAAATTCAAAGCAATCTGGGAAGAATGCTTGTTCCTATATTTTAAAGGCAAAAGTGATTTATATTTGCTGAGAGAACAAAGACAGCTGCATGTGATTTATTACTATCAGTCACTGTATCTTTCATCTCTTTAATTATTTTCTCTACAGGCAGCGTCAAAAGTGCTCTTGAAGGCTGAATGGTGAGCGCCTTTCAAATTCAGATGCTGCTTCAGTCTGAACTGCTGATTTTTGCTTTTGTCTCTATGGCTTCAAGTATTAATCATGGAAGCTGCAATTTAGTTTGCTTAGGTTGGACTTAATGCAAGAAATGATTTTGCATGCTTGGTACCCTATCAGAGCCAAATGCCTGAAACCTCCAAGGCTTTTGTTCGTCAGTGATATTTTCCAGCGTGAAAGCCAGCAACAACTACCAACATCCATAGGCTGATTGCATTTATAACAAGGTTTAACTTTTGTTGTCAGACTATAGGCAGGACATTTGGGACCAAATCTGAAAGCTGCTCTGGTTTTATTGGACAAAACACCCCCAACTTTTCCATCCTTCCCAGAGAGATCTTGCTTGGCATTTGCTGTGCAGCCAAAGGAGAAGATGAACTGAGTGTTGGAAAGCCTGAAGCCAGGACAGGACAAACACAATTACATGAAGAAATCAATCTTGTTTCCAGAGGGAAAAAGGCAGGAATCACCACTTAAAAGCCCCCCTTCTGTCCAGGAATGTGGGGAGATTTCCAGAGGAGCCACATGGAGTTTGGATCCCACGTCCCAGAAAGATAGGGGAGCCAAGTTCATCTGTCACTCATGTCCTTCAGAAAGCCCGGCCTAGAGCAGCAAGGGAAATGATTTATATCCTTACTCTCTTATATACCCCAGGACTTCCTAAGATTTAAGAAAATTGGATTTAATCTTTGTCCAGCTGCCAGTCCCTGATCAGGGCTCAAACTGTGGGAATTTTTTCTGCCAAGCCTGTCTTCCAGCTTTTTCCAGGTAGTCCTCAAAACAGGCCTGGCTGGGATTCAGACAGGAAAAAACATTTCTACAAGATTTTATGTCTGGCTTTACAAGCCCCAAAGGTCTGGAGAGTACTGATGAATCATCCAAAACCTCGATAAGTGCCTGCGTGACTCACTGACAGAACGGACATTGGGAATGTAGGACGAGGAATGGCTCGGTCCCTGCAGGGGAACCAAAACTGCCTGTCCTGAGCAGCCTGGGCTCCCATCACAGGTGCTGGGGAAGGAGCAGTTCCAACCCATGGGGGTCTGTGAAAAAATGTTTGTGTCCCGGAGCTCCCGTGGGCAGCGTTGCAATCCCAGTCTCGCACGCGCTGTTTACGCCACACAGTCTCACTTGGTTCGAGTGCTCTGTGCTAAACACAACAGTGAGAAGCAAGGAGCTCCAAAGGTTTCTTCTTAAAATCTCTCCAGTCCCCACTGTGCTCAAGCATACATCTTCTCGAATGACATGCCCCGGGTTGAGTCTCTACAGTTAGAGGAAACTTGTAGCAGCATTTTTTGGGGTCAGTTTTTCATGACTGAGACCTAGTCATGCAAACAAAGATTTATTTTTCCTTCTGACCAAAACAACTTTAAGGAGAAAATTCTTTCCCATGACTAAAACCAGGCTGGAAGTTTTTAACAGAATGTCAAAGCAGAAAGTTTCAGGGAAGGGGTCAGTTTGGGGCAATTTTACATGTACATTCTTAAAACGGGAAAAAACCCGTGTCTGGTATTTAGCAATTGTCATGCAAGTACCATGGCCTTTACCAAGACAAGAGTCCTTGCCCATTCTCACTGTTAGCTAGAACCACTACTACTGGTTGGGATTGTGTCTGGCAGCATTGACTGGCTTATGTGCTAGTTTTCATCGTCAATGAGGTGAGCTGCCCAGTCATGACAGCCAGTTGAAGCTCAGCCATCCTGTACCAAATGCCTCAAAGCTCCAGAGGTATTTAAAAATTGAATATCACCACCACCCAAGGACCAAGATGCACTAACAATGGGACCTTGGGTTTATATTTGATTCAAAAGCAGGGATACAGCACCTCCTCAGAGGAGTGTGTGAAAGGCTGTGTTCATCAGCCCAGCTTCTGCCCCTGCTCGTCCCTCTCCTAAAGCCATGGGAGCTCAGATGGAGGGGCCATTTCTTCTGTGCAGCAGTGGAGGGTGTGGACCCACAGGCAAAAAGGGGCAATACCTTGTCTTAAAACCAAAGACCTCTGCTCTGCTCATTCCCATTACTTCAGGGCATACAGAAAGCAATAATGTGGTGTTTAACCAAGTTACCATCACCAGAGTTTTGAACAGTTAAGCCTAGAAGGGTGCAGAACATTGCTCTTACCATTTTCTGCCACGATGTTATAGCCCAGAGGCTGGCAGAGGGAGCCCCAGCTACTGCACTGCAGGGAAGTACAACCCTCCCAAAAGCTGCTCCAAAGCCTGGCTATCCATCTGACTGCCCAAATAAAATGCAGCAACAATGGAAACAGAATTCATTAAACTAAAATAGACATGATTTTATCCTTGTTGGCCTAACCTCAGTTCCTTGTACATAGAAACCTTCCATTTGTGGGCCTCGACATTAACAGATGAGTTATTAACTAGCCATGGCTAATTATAGATAGCTGCATCACCTTCTTAAAAGGGAGACATTGTCAAGGCCAGCTAGGGCCAAGGTTGAGGTCTCATGGAGTTAATCTTATTGTAAAAACCACTCAATAGAAAATATTTTGTTTTACCTTCAGCTTCCACTGAAAATCAATTTTATGGTAATTTGAACAGCTTCCTAAAGTGTTTGCAAAACAACCATCAAAGCAGGGCAGAGGCAAAACAGGTTAGTCTGTCTTCATTGTCTGAGCTGGCACTGAACAGCATGTATCGGTGAGAAGGAAATCATTAAGCCTTTAAACTTCCTTTCATTTAGATGATATACAATATTGTTAATGAACACAGTTACAGGCATTTGCCTTCCCCAGCTGTATGACTTTTTACTTAGTACCACACTTTTAATCTTCCCACAGACTTACAGAATTGTTATCCCTGAAAGGAAGTGAGACCTCCCTCACTGATGAAGATTTACTTTGCTAATGCTTTTTGATGAGGCAGGAACACAGTATGAAGGAATTAAAGGAATAATAAAATAAACATTTCTACCCACAGAAAGAGGAACCCACCCTCCCAAAGCACCCCTTGTTCATGGGTGGGTGTCCTGCCTTGGGGCCACACCAAAGCCTGGGGTCCTCCCAAAAATACTCAGCAGGGAGGGCAGAGCAGGGTTTGACTGGTGTAAATGGAGGGAGGGGGGGTAAGTTCTGAGGTGGTGGAAGCCAGTGTTGATGCCTGGACTCTGAGCCAGTGCTGATTTACTGGTGAGAATCAGGACCTCTCCAGAAAATCTCCAAATGAAGACATGTGTGACATTAGCTAAGGCTTTCTAATTAATGGAGAAAACAAATCTGCTCCACCCCAGGCAGCTGCAGCTCCAGCCAGCATGTTACTTATTAGCTCAAATTATTATTATTATAAAAAACACTTGACTTTCTTATTCAAAAAGTAAAAAGGGATTAGTGGGGTCTCTCAGACAGCTCTCCTCTGACTAACCTTCAGCATCTCAGACAAAGCCTCAACCAGAACAGAGGCTTTCTCAGGGCATGGACAAAACAGATCCCAAACGGCTGCAATAGAAGTCAAAGGCAATACTTGACATGGCACTCAACTCTGTTTGCTGACTTTTCCTAATGCATACAATAAAATCCAGCCCAAATATGTCACTGCTGCCAATTACCCAGGGCAACAGCCGGACCCTGGAGCTGTTAAATCAATGGAGACGCCAGGGAAAGCTGCTTTCCCCAAGCCTGAAGTAGATGGAAGACCATAAATGTGGGAAGCACACCAGGAAGGATTAGGGGCTGCAGAATAAAACGTGCTGGGAGGGCTCCAAGTGACTGGGTCCCCTGTGGCCACCACCCTTCCCAGCTTGGGCTTAACCCAGGGCTGCACCTCAGCCCACTCCACCCAAAGACCGGAGAAATGGGGGTGATTCATCAACCAAATGAGGATGCCAGGAAATGAGGAAACCCCCATAGGAAGGGGAACTTCAAGAGCAAGGGGATGGGGCTGGCTGGAATGTCAAAGCCAGCTTTCCCCAAGGCAGCAAAGCCCCAGGCTGCTTGGGAGGGGGCAACCAGAGGAGGTGTTGGCGTTTGATTAAAAATTATTTGATTGGCAAATCCAAGCTGCCTGGGACGTGGTAGATAACAAGCCACAGCTTAGGTGTGAAGAGCTCTCTTTAACCTGAAAGGTATTTTCCTGTTAAGCAAACTGCATCATATGCATTCCCATCTCTGCCAGCTCTGCTCAGACTGAAGCTGTTCCCAGTTTTGATGGCTGAAGCACTGAAATAAGTGGAATCCAGTAATTTTTATGGAAATGCTGAACAGCAGTTGGTGTTTTTCATCAGCCAGACCCACCACACGTGCCTGGGTGCTGTGCAAATGCAGTCCTGGAGGTAGCAACATCTTTTGGGATACATGCTGAGGTTGGAAAATGGCTGAGCCTTTTCCACTGTGGTTTCCTCACCTGTTCTTCACCTTATGGAGAAAAGCTGTGCCCCCCAAAGAGCCTGCAAAGGACTGCAGTGTTTGCGTCAGGAGGATTTTGAGGAACGTGATGTTCTGCCACTCCCCTCCTGGGCTTTGCAGCCCTGCATGGTGTGTAATGGTCCAGAGAAAATCAATTGGACACTGCATTTGAGAGATAAGGGTTGGGATATTATTCTGAATAACCTGGTGACCCCAATCAATCTCTGTTCCCAAACCTTCTGAAAGTTTGATACTCTAGCCTGCAATTAAACCTCCACAACCAAGAACTCTAGCAGATGTTCCAGTTAAAACACCTTTATTAATTATTTATTTTTGATGAATTTCATGAGATACCAGCCAATGCATTTAGAGGCAGACCACAGGTTCTGCCTGACTGGTACATGATCCAACTAAGATTTTGAATATTTTTTCACCTGCTTCCAAAGTTTTGAGACTTTTTTAAAGCTGATAAAATTAAAATAAACTGTGAAATCCCTCAGACTTCCCTTGTGATAGTGACTCTGGGAAAAGAACTTAAGCCAAACTGTCACAGTGGAAAGAAAAGAGCTTGAAACGTGATGGGTATGAAAACACAGTCTCCCTCTCCTGAGAGGGAGCAGGCTGGGAAGATGCTGGGTGCTGCTCTGGGTGCGCTTGTTTCATTTGAATCAAGAAAGAAATTATACCTGGTAGAAGTGGCTGCTGCTCAGGGCAAAGCAGGTGCAGGAGACAAAGATGAATCTGGAGAATAAGTATTGAACAAAAGGTTAATTCCTCAGATTATAACATTTCTGCTGAGCCAAACTTCAGCTTGCTTCCTGCTCTGTGATGCCTCTGGGAGCGATGTTCCCTGCAGTATACACTGCTGCTGCTGCTGCATGCCCTCCTTGTGTGCTTTTGGGCATGTTTAGCAAGGGACGAGAGAGGAATAAACCCTGTGCTCATCAGGCAGTGTGAGAGCTCACAAGGAAGATGCTCTCCAGGGGATGCACAGAAAAACTCCTTCCCACAGCCACTACCTTCAGATATGGCCATGCACTCCCTACTGCAGCAAATTCTTGCACATAGGGCCATCCTACCCCGAGGGCTGGACTTTTGGCTCTGGCCCATGCTGCAGAGCCCTTGAAAGCCTTTCCCTGTTTGCTGGGCAGCTCAGCCCAGAGTCCCCCCACAACTCCTGCATATCCATCAGCCACATGGTTGGCCACGCAGGGTCTGACGCTGAAGTCCCCAGGGCATTTTTTCCTGCTGGATATTAACGTTGGTGAGTGATGCCCATTTATGCACCCTGCACAGCTGGCTCTGCCTACACCAAATCCCCCTGAGCTGGCCTGTCCGGGGCAGGGGGGAGAAGGGGCCTTTGGCGGGAAGGTGTTTTTCATCACCCTGAGAGCTGTGTCCCATGGCATTGTCAAAAACAGCAGGTAGCAGTGACAGGCAGGGTCATTCCCCTGCCCAGCCCCAGCCCCTATTGTGCTGCTTTTCAGTGCGAGCGAAAGGTCAGCCCGCAGCCCCAGCTCCCAGCCTTCGCTTTTTTGTTGCGATTGTCACAAGGTAAATTAATCAGATTTACGGCATTAAGCCTTGCCGTATCTTGAGCCTTTCAGTCCTTTCTGCCCCCAAAACTTCCCTCCTATGAACAGGCTCTTTGTTTATCCTTGCCCATACAATCTTCATTTGGTGATGGAGGAGCGGTAGAGGGACAAAGACTGGAGGAGAGGGCTGCTGCCCGCAGGTGCCCCGTGTCACAGTGCTCACCACCCAAAACATCGGTGCACTGGTTCATTGCTACAAGTATTTCTCCTGGCTAGCCAGCTGGGGAAGATCCAGTTTTCAGAGCTGCAGTGCCACTAGCACATCTTTTGGGAGGAGTTGCTGCCCTTTCAATCAATAAAAGGCAAGGGCAATTCTGCAGCAGGGGCAAGACGCCACCACTGTGAGCACAAAGCACAATTTATGTCCCTCTAATGTACCTACAGCATATGGGACCACTTACACAGTTGTTTGCCATGGTCAGTGGGGCTGCTGAGCCATTGGGGAGCTGGGTCTTATTTCACTTTCTGACGGGGATTTGGAAATGACCGGCCCTGCAGCCAGCATAGGGCTCCCCAGCCACGCTCCCAGCGTGAGCCAGCAGTGAGGCCAGGGGAGGTGACAGGTATCTTTATCCCACCACCCAGGAGAGCCTCAACGTCCTGCTGGCAGGAATTTGTCTGCAAATTTTCCCCCATTGAAAGGAGGCGGCCAATATGATCACTTGATTAAGGGGCAGGCGAGGGACACTTCAAAAACTTCCTGTGTTCCAAGGAATTCCCTTCCCTTTGGGAGACTGTGATCCACTGCTCCCCTCTATTTCTTACTCATAGGGTCTCACATCTACACCTGCCAGTTTTGTCAGGAAGTCTTATTTCTGCAGAGTATACAGCTTAGAAAGACCTATACCTAATCCATCCATATGGAAAAGCAATCTTTAAAGGAACAGCAATGAAACTCAGAGAGGGTAATAAATGCAGCTGCAGTGAAACTCACAGCCAGAGTGGGAATGGGTGGGAACAGTATCAGTGACCTTATCTTCCATAGGTGCATTTGATTTTGATTTGATTATCCTCAGGGCAACTCATAACCGTGAGACATAAAATACATTAATGCATTTGTTTTGGGCAGTGGCATGCAGATAAGAGAAAGATTACACACCACATTTGAATGCTGGGTTTGTCTTGACTTTTCTGCTTGCAGTTTTTTAACTTTTGCACAAAAAAAAAAAAAAAAGAAAAAGAAAAAAGAAAAGCAAGATGATGGTACATAGAATGTACATTCAAGTGACTTCTCCGTAATCGGAAAATTTTTGGTGTATATTTAAATTTAAAAAGGAGAAACAGATTGATATCCTAAATTCTCATCATCCATCATTCTTTGCAAAAGGACCTCTTCCCAGAGACAGCTGGCAGACTGACTGCCTTCCCTCCAAAAATAAGCAGCGTGGGTGAGTTTGCATATTATCTTTTGGCCTGGTGCTGATACACAACCAAAGATGTCTGTAGCTTTTGGAGTGTGACTGGTGTCACATTGAGTGAAAAATGAGAACTTGTGGTGAGCTGAGAACCCTCTGTGACCCAGAGCTGGTCTGTGAACAAAGCCAGCAGCATTGCTTCCTTCCCCTGCATGGGGCTGGCCCCCTACAGCTCCTGGCCATGCTCCTCCTTCTGCAACCACAATCCATTAAATCTGTGAGGACTTCAAATATTGGGTTCAGATCTTCCCAAGGAGCAGGAGGGTGAGCCTGGCATGAAACCATAGTTCTGCTGAGTGTCCTATGTGGTGGCAGCAGCAATTCATTCCTAGATAAGATTCTGTTAAAAGATATTAATATTTTTTAATGAAAACCAGTCTAGAGAAGACTGATTTGTTTTATTATCACTCCCTATTGACACTGTCCCACTGGGAAAGCTGCTGGAATTCTCCACCTCTGCCCATCCAGCACACAAGCTCTACCTGCTTCACAGAGATGAGATGTTTGCAACAGGGTTTTATTGCATTTTCAGATGAAAAAAAGCCTTAATCAGTATAACATATTTCCTAAAAGAAGAAGAAAATAGATGTGAGTCATGCTTTCAGGCACACATCTACTTAAATGTTTTGCCTGTGTACATCAGCTACAGTCATCATGGTGATTTCTTCAAGATTAAAAAAAAGAAGAGGAGGGAAGAACAGGCACTCCTGACTGCCTGAATTTTTAAAACGGTGTCATTTTTTTGGCTTTGTCATTATTTTCATTTCCCTCTTCTCCCTCTCCCCTAGAAATTATTAAATCATTAAAATTATTTTAAAAATAGCAAAGCAGATGTCTGGCCTGTTTGATCTCTAGCCTGAATACGGAAGAAAAAGGAGTCAAGACTCTGATTATGGAAAAAAAATGTAGAAGAGAGGAAAAAAAAATCCAACAGGAAAGTCATGAAGGAGAAGATTTGGCTTTGATCTGCACACTGCACTGGCTTTGTTGGGCGGGGGGCTCTGCTAAGCAAAGCTGGGCTGTTGTGTGGCTGCTTCACGGGCTCACAGGGGCAACACTTTACACCATCTGTTCAAAGGCAAACAAGTCACTTTGGGTGAGATTTCCAGCCTTTGGCTATGGGAAAGGAAGCAAAATACATATTTGATGTTTGCAGAATGAAGCTAGACCTCAAATCATAGATGTTGTTTTGATTTCTATACAACTAGCCTCCTTCAGCTGGAGGAGACTGATTAACAGGCTGCAGCCTTGGTTTGCTTAATCATTTCAGTGCTTTATTTGGATACCCTCCTCTTTCCCTGCTGCAGGGAATCCAGAGGGTAGGAAGCAGCCATTAGAAATCAGAGCAGTGACAGCAAAGAGGATTAGCAGGCATGCAAAGCTAACCTGCTCACACTGCTCCTGGTGACTTTCAACAGTAGAAAGTATGCTGGGAACAACATGGGATCATTTGTCATGGACTCCCTGCTGAGTCTATAGGTATGTTGGACAAATATTGAGATTTCGGCCACTTACATCTTCCCCGGGTCTCCATTGGTCCTTTGCCTTTGAGGACTTGTCATTTCAATCAGTCTCTCAAGGCTGCTGGGATTGCTTTCCATCTTGAAGAAACATTATAGAATTATGAAGATGGCCCGAGAGCAGTACATACCACTCAAATTCATCCAGAATTTGACAGCTCTGATAAAAATACAAGTGGTACCATGGTGTTTGGGATTGCAAGTTCCTTCAAGTTCACAGCCCCCCTAACACATTCCAGCCCTTTCCATAGTGAGACAGAGAAACAGGACAGGAACTATCTCCTGGGCCTGATTTTGTTTGTCTGAGAAGCAGTCATACTCAGAGGAGACTCCAGTTAAAATAGTCCACACCTACTCCTTCCTGAGCTGTGGGCTTTACCTGCTGCTTGCTCAGCCCCTTTCTGAAAGTCATCTCAGGTGCTTCAGAAGGAGAAAGAAGCCCCACAAAAAGTGGAGATGGGGATATCTACCCCACACAGATCCCAGCTGTGTGACTGGCAGTGATGGACTCAAGCTGAAAGGCATTGATCTTCATATGTCTTCCAGGCATATTTTAGGATTCAGCTTCTGAAAGTCTACATGTCTGAAAACAACAGATTCTTTCTTTTTGTCAGTGCAGCTCCAGGGGACAGAAGAAGCTGCTGTGATGTCTTGGGCACCAACAGCCAATGCAACTTTTTTCTGCCAGCAAATCCTCTGTGGGTGGTGACTGTAGACTAAAGAGCTGCAGGTGTCTGCATCCATGTAGGGCTCCTGGAGAGAAATTCTTCTTTTCAAACATTCATGTGGAGCCAGTTTCCAGGAGATGACTCTAGGGGAGAGTCATTCTCCTGCAGGATCCATATTATCCAAACTCTTCTGCCCTTCAGGTGCTGTATGCAAACAGCTTCTCACCAGCCATGGCTGCCTCTGCCTGTTGGAAAATTTGCCAATAGCAGTTTGAATGAGAGCAGACCAGTCCTGACAATCTGCTGCTTGGAGTATACCAGGCATCTCATTTTCCAACTGGAAAAGTCTTTTACCTTAGCCCTGCTGATGAAAATTAATTGAAGACACATGTTCACCAGCCCCAGAGGACATCTGTGTAAGCATTCAGTAAGAAGATCAAGACTAACTCACACCAAGAAACCATGTGCTTAACCAGCATCACCTGTACTGCTGACTGCAGACATGCAGGAGGTGGCCTCGGGGTGCCAGGACACCCAGTTTTCATGTTAGCCACACAGGGAACAGCCCTGACTATCCCTGGGTATGTTTTCAGACAGTGGTGTTTGCTGAACGACAGGAGCAGCCTCTGATCAGAGAGGGAGCCCAGGGACAGCAAAGGCAGGAGCAGAATCCTATGGCAGGCAGCTAAAAGAGGAGATGAGCAAAGCAGACAGTAATTGCAGCTACACAGAGCTGTATCAGCTGGAGGTGTTTCCAGGGTCAGCGTGGCTGTGGTGAGGCTTTCAGAGGGATGACACCTGGCAGCCTGGTCCCTGCTTTTGGACTGTCTGTCCCAGCCACGTGCCCTGAGAAGTTGGCTACGGCAGGGAGGGTCCTACATCCCTGCGTCAGCTGGGGAGCGCAGACACCCTCTGCGAGGTGCCAGCCATGGAAAGGGCCTTTCCAGAAGGTCAGATGGAAAATGGTCTTTATTTAGCTTGGAAAGCTTTCCTTTTGGGCGGATCTGTCATAAAGGTGGGGTTCCCCCTGTGCCCTTTCCAAAACAAGGCAGCAAATCGAACAAAACTAAAATAAGGAAACCTCAATTGCACCTGATCAAACAGAACATTTAACTCAATCTAAGAGAAAAGATTTTATTTCCTATTCATGTGTTTCACTTATGGGTGTTTTTCGTTGGTTTGTTTTTTTTAAATTCTAAGCTCATGTATTAATCCAAAAATAGTAAATTCAACATTTCACAGTGGGACGGCAGATCAACACAGTACACAGAACTTTCTCAATTCAAAGTATGTGTGTTATATTATTTTTTAATGTTTATTCTACATATTTTTTTCCTCCAAAATTATCCACAGATTGTGATCCTAATTCATAAACAGCCCCAGCCACTGGACCAATGACCAACTCATAATGCCAACCAGCGTTACTGGTGCCACTGCTGAGAAAAGGGATCTTCTGATATTTCACCAGCATTTCTGAGACTGTCTGGCAAGTTTGCTCACTGGCCTGCAAAGGTAAGACCAAATTTTTAACGCCTGAAGGTCACAAATGGGGCTTCTGGGCAGCTGAAGAGAATGTCCTGGCTGTGAGGGTGAATGAACCAGCACTGATATACTGCTGTAGTCTTGGTCCTGCTGGTGGATGCTTCCTACAAAGGAAGAAGACATGGATTTTTGCCTCATCAAGGCTCACCAGAGCTCATCTGGAGGCCTCCCTGAGCAGTCCAATGGAGACCTGTTTACTTGGAGCTAGTTTGCACATGAAGTTAAAGCAAGTCCAAGTGTCAATTTAAAGCACAGTTGATCAAAGCACAGAAACACGAGGCAGCATTACTCCAAGCCAAGCATTCACCCTGCTGTCAAGTGTCTCCTCAGCACCTCTCCCAGGCACTGTGATCTTTCTGTGGCTGTCACCAGCCGAGAGCCAGAGCATGGAGGGGATCCTCCACTGATGGTGCCTTTAACACACACCAATGAGCTCGAGTGAATCTAAAACTGGATCCCCCAGCCCTCCTTGCCCCTTGGGCAGCTGGAACAGCAATCCCTCTACTTGCTGCTGTAGGGAACATGTGCTGCACAGACATAGCTGAAAAATATGGTGAGTATTCATCCAAAAACCCAGTGCAGAATGAACTGCTTTAAAACTGAGATTTTAAGAAAATTGTTTCATTGCTTGAAAAGCTCCTAGTCCCAAAATATGAATCATGGCTCAGTTTCTGTAAAAGGAAAAAAAAAAAAGCCAGTAAAAGCATCAAATCCCAAATGTAGGCTTTATCCAACTATATTTCTATAGAAAATACTTCTCATTTTCCTGTCTGGTTTGATGCTGAAAACATCTGTTCTTGCTCACTGACAAAAGTGCACCTTAAGGACCACCTCTCACTGTCAAGGAAAACAACACTGAATACTCAGCCAGGACCATCTTTGCACCTCTGCCTCTTTGTGGATTTTGCCACTGGCTTTAAGGGTAGCAAGAGCACCCCCAACACAAGCATTTGGAACCAGTTTGCTCTGCATCCTGCTCCTCACTTGTTAGGGATTAAGAAGGAGAGGCGTTTAAAGCTGTGGGCTGGTGGGATGAGCTGGGGCTGCCTCTGGGGTGCAGGAGTGGCTGGAGGCAGCCCCAGGGAGAGAACTTAGAGACAGCAGCACTGCCCCTGCCAGAAATGTGTCCCACAGCATGATACTGTCCCCTTCTCCCAAGGGTTTGTACTCCAGCTTTGTTTTCAGAAGCCTCAGATTGCAGGAGGCACCTCTGCCCTGGCCCATGGGCAGCACAGCCCTACCTTGGAAATAAAAACCCTTCCACTGTTGGCTGGTTTTAGGCATGAGAGCCTGCAGATCATGCCCCAGAGCTGCTGCTTGAGACCTGTTTAATACCCTTACGTCAACAGCTTCCCCTGGTTCTCACAGGCACGAGTGATGTAAATGCAGTCCAGCCCACAGCACAGGAGTGTGTTCTCGGCCAGAGCAGCTGCAAGTGGTCTCCCAAAGCACAGATAAAGCCTGAACCACTTGGACCGAAGCCATGAGCAGCTTTGGGAAGTCCTCAATACTGATGCTTGCAGCTGGGCCAAAAGTGTCCTGGCAGCAGTACGCTCCTGGCCCTGCCCCAAGCAGCACCTTCCCCAGGCAGGTCCAAGGGGCTGGGATGACATCTCTGCTGAGCTTTGATGAGGTGTCTGGGGGCACATCACAGGCTGCATAGGAAGAAGTGCTCAGTCCTGCAAGGGTGACTTCTCTCCACACTGCAGGCCTCCCTTTGGGACTGTAGAGTCAAAACCAGTTCCATCTATCCATCTGCTTCTGCTCCTTCCTCACATGCTAGCAGCCATTCTGCTGTTCAAGGTGGCATCTGAGCCTGCTTCAGAGCTGGAGCAGAGGCATATGAAAGCTGAGTTATGGAGAGACTCCTGACAGGCTGGCAGCAGTCTCAGTGACTCACTAACTTGTGATTTCCTCTGTGGTGGTTTTCCAGCACAGCTGCTCCCGGCCGCAGCACATGGCGAGTGCTGGCAGACCGAGCACTGTGTCATTTCTCAGAAGGCTGGGCTATGTGGGCAACCTGTGCATTGCTCATGCAGATCCCCACAACAAACTCTAGTAATTGCCTCAGAGGATAACAGGCCATAAATCTGGGCAGCTGCACATGTGAGGCACGCATGGTCTGGCTCCTGGAATCAAAGCGCGTGTGTTTTTGCTGTTTGCAGTGGCTGAATGTGTTTCTCATTCTGGATTCCCCTTTTCAGAGGAAACTCCCTCCATCCCCCTCACTTCTCTCATCCTCTTTATGAGAGGACCTCAGGCACTCTGGAAACATGGGAGAGGTTTACACCACTCCTGTGAGACATCTCACAACTTCTTCATGCCATTTGACACACGAGGAAGCTGCACACAGTAATTTTTTACACAGAGCTTGCAGGAGATGCCGAATGAAGTAAATGATAATTTTCTGGTTTTCTGGCCCCGTATTCTTTTCTCCAGGTTTGAAATCATAGCATTTTTGTTGTCCACAAATTTGATTACGAAACACCCAGACTGCTTGGGTTACAAGCTTAATTTGCAAACCTGAAACTTAGTTCTAAGGTCACAGACCTGTTTTGTGCAAACTCAAGGTTAAGGTTTGAGTGAAAGAAGAAAGAAATCTTTTTCCTCACAACTCCGTGGAAGAAAAAAAATGAAATTTAAAGAAGCTTTGTCAAACAAAACCTAACCTGGCCGGTCCAGGAACCCCACACAAAGGGACATTGTGCACTGCTTAAGAAACAGCAAGTCCAGTCTGTCAAGACTGTGTCCTGTATTGCCAGTGCTCAAGAAAGTTGGACTCAGGTAGCCAAATAACCTGATGACTTCATGTCTGAGAGCTGGGTAAGAAGTGTCTTTCTGCCACCTTTCCCTTCCCATTTATTTTCAGGAGGGACTCTGCAGGACAGATCAGACTCAAACACAGCTGAAAAGAGCAAGAGGGGACAATCAGGGGAGGAGGGTCCAACACCAACCCAGGCAGTGGGGCTGATCAGCACTGGAACTGCAGCACAGGACCTGCTTACCCACAGGAGTGGCCAACTATGAACATGGGGTGCAAGAGCAAGCAGGAAAAAAAGCAGAGTCGTTGAGATCAGCAACTGGAAGCACAAACACCTGGGATGGTTCTTCCCTGTGGCAGAGAAGCCCAACACTGCACTACACTGTAGTGGCCCAGGAGCCATCCTGGGGGTGGCACTTGGAGGTGTCCAGCACCCTGCTGCTCCTAGGGGCGTGGGAAGAGCAGGGTGTGGGCAGAGGGGAGATGAGTGAGACTGCCTGTGCTGGTCCTCAGCTGCTCAGGGAATACCACCTGTGCTCTCTGGAGGATGCCTCCCTTATTTCTCCAGGACTGCTGGGGTTTCCTGCCTTGACATGCTAGTGCATGTCCCTCTCTCCTCAACATCTAGCAGTGCACTCTCATGTATTTAATTTGCTGCCTGAGAGTAGAGGGCACTAGAGCGCCAACAAAACACTGAGCAAGTATCTTAGCAGGGGTTTGCACTTCAGTGCCACAATAAGAAGCCCTAGGAATGGACTCTGCCCCTTGGAACCAAACTGATGCCTGTTCCCAGCTGAAGGTAAAACCAATCCTATGGAAACAAAAGCAGCAGCTCAGATCCCTGTGCAGCATGTGTGCACATCACCTGTATGGCATTCACTCAGTCTTTTATGAGCATCCTGGGAACCTGCAGCATTCAAAGGGCTGCCAGCATCAACATTTCTGTCCAGCCCCTTGCAAAGACCTTCAAGCTAAACAAGTGACCTCCCAGAGCTGCATGTTGCACGTGGCCTGGTCTCTCCCTGATGTGCTCTTTGCCCATAATGTACCTGAGACTTCAAGCCATACTTTAAATAAAACAGCTCTTCTGACCACTTACAAGAAGGCAGGGAATGCAGCCACACTTTTCCAGCATGGAAACCACATGAAAAGCTCTACAGGCAACTTTCCCCAGCATTCCTACTTTCCTTCATACAGGCTAATCCCAAGAAAAGCTTGGCCAGAAAAAGATTTGCAGAGCTGCATGTCATAAATCCAGGGTTTCACTAACATTTGCCAAAGGGTTTTCCCTCTTCTAGGAGGGTGTCTAAATCATCCTTGATGTGAATTTAGGGAACAAAAACCACCAGGTCTCTATAGTCAACAGTATTTCTTTTCTGTTTCTTCCTGATGAAATTACTGGGTTTCCAAATCCCTCAGAGGAGGAGCCTTCCTATCCTTTACTTTTCATTCTTTCTGATATTCTTCCCTTTTGTTTTCAGCTTTTGTTTTGCATTTTATTGCTGTCAAGCACCGCAGAAATACTGTTTCATTTGTAGCTCTAATTACCTCTCTAGTGTCCATACGAGACTGTTGATTTAGTCTAGTTTGTAGCCTGTGAAAAGTCCCCTAGAACATAGCAGGATGAAACCTGCAGGTCATACAGGCACAATTTTAACTGTTTAAGCTAAACAGAAAACAAAGCCTTTTCTACGAGGTTTCAGGGAAAAGCTACAGTTCTAACAGGGAATTCCATCTCCATGGGTGAATTTATAGGTCATTAAAAAAATATAGAAAAATAAGCACTTCCTGCCTAGAGATCACTGAAATTGCAAGCACTCCCACCACAAGCATTGCTTTTTCAATGGAGCTAACATTGTGCTGTGGAAGTGAAAATGGAGGTTGGCTTCTTGGATGTGGGCACTTAACATGACTAAGGTTTGGGTCTGCAGCAAAACCTGCTGAGAGGTTCCTGTATCATAGTTCAAGTGGGTTAACTACATAAGACAGACCTGTGGTGCCAAAGTAACCTCCAGAAGTTTTGGGAGAAAGGACTGGGAACACACACACAGGCATTTTCTGGGCTTGGCAGAATTAGGGCACAAACCACCCATCAACTGAGCAGCAGCATGGCTTCAGGAGAGGGGCTTGATCCTTGAGACTTTGTCCCATGGCCTTGGGGGACCCTAGGATTTCCCCCAAAACGGAGCCCAGAATGGGGGGTGGCTGTCAAACTTTTGCTGTGCCCTGGCGCACACCTTGGCTATTTCCACAGTCATTTACAACCTTTGTAAAGAACCTGGATGGGCCCCTGTGGCTGGGCCTTTATTTTCTTCTGCACATGAGGTGAGAAGGATGGGTTTTGTCCAGCAGCTGAGCTGGCCAGGGATGTGGGGCACACTGAGGATGGGGGACTGCAGGCTGCTGTGCCCTCCCAGGTACCAGTCACCTCTCCCATGTCAGTCTCTGCCACCTGTGCAAAAACCCCATGGTTTCCACATGGAAAAAACATCATTTGCTACTTTAATAAGGCCGTTACCAAATGATTTATTTATTTCCTTATGCACTGCTTGCTTTCGGGCTTCATGAGTAATTTTTCTCTCTCTGGATTAAAAAGATTTGTTTTTCTGGTAGATGCAGTAAAACTCCATTTTGTTCCTGCTCTATTATGTGGGCTTCCTATTTGCCATTAAGCCTGTTCATCACTTTTAATGGCTGTTCCTTTCTCTCCTCACAACAGGATGGATGAGGAGTGTGGCCATATCCTGAGCGACCAGAGATCTTCCTCTCAGAGCTGTTCCAGATCAGAGGCTCATCAGTTGCTGCCACACTGTGATTGCTGCTCTGAGTCGGCTCATTTACCCCCTCTTGCCTCTTTCCACAGCAGTTCTCTTTGCCATCTCATCTCTAGTAACACAAACAGGGATAGAACTCCTTTTTTCCTCCTGCCCCAATCTGGTATTACACAAAGCTGATTCCACATTTGGAGGCAAAACTCATTCTCTCCTTGTATTTCAGCTCAGCTGTGAGGAAAAGCTGTAGAAGGTGGGAATGTGTGTGACATGGGAAAGTGTGACAGCAGTCAGAGTTATATCCCCTGCAGCAAACCTGGCTCCAGTGTGGTCTCAAGCAGGGCTCAGCCCCCTGCAGTGAGCTGCTCTGCCAGGGCTGGCTTAAAGGATAGACCAAGCAGGCGTCTACCCACCCCCAGGAAAAGCCTGGGCTGCTAAAAAGCAAGCTTGCTGAAGTAAAAATATTTATTCTCAATTTCCTGTTAAATTTGGCAGGAACAATGAATTTTTTCTTGTAGTATTTTATTAGGAGATAGGGATTTAATGGGAAAACCCAGCAAAACAATATGCCTCCCCAGGAAACAGAGTAAGTCCAGGGCGACGTTCCTCTCTCCCAGCTTTAACAAGGACACATCCCTTGGACACTGAGGAGAAACTTCTGATCCGGTGGCTGGAGGCATGACTTCACAGCCAGAGGGACCTTAGCAACAAGCCCCTCAAAAATACCTTGAGGAATGGCATTTAGGGAAATTATCTGTCTCTGGCAAGAGCAGCTGCAGCACTAAGGTCACCACATAAGCCCACTTGCCTGGCGCTACCTTGGTCTTTCCAAGTGAGTTGGACTCTCAGCCAAGCTTTCAGACAGCAGCATAAATGCAATCCTGAAATGATCCCTGACTTGCAGCAGGCTGTGAGGGCAAGGCACAGTGGCTTCTTTTCTGGTTGGAAAAAAAAAAAGCTGGAGTGAACGACCTTCATGTTGCTTTGACAAAAGTGGTAAATTATTTATTTTCCTTACTTTCCTTTAAAACAGCAGAATCAAGTTAAAATAGGAGTGTGCATCAGTGACCTGAATGTGACAATAGACACTGGGGACCTCCCCACTTTGGGTTGGTTTCAAACTTAGTACTTTGAATGAAATATTACAGTGTGATTCATCATAGAGTCAATTAGGCTTCAATCCAGCTGCAGATTTATCCACTCAATGGTTAAACCTGTCTTGGTTGCTAATGACGTCCTAATAAGACAGGTACTGGTGTTTTGTTCTAATTTAGAACATTTAAGTCCTACCTCAAGCTATTAACACAAAGTGAAGGGTGGTTTGTAATACAGGGAAGCAATATAAAGCTATCAGCATTCATCTTGCATTGGGCACTGTGAAAGCTGTCACACCATGCCACCACCACCTGGCAGGATGGGTCAGAGGAGCAGACACTGCATGTACTCCTCAAATTCAGTTCATCTCAGAAAAGCTTTTGATAGCTCCCTGCCATCTCTTTTGACCCAAGCACTTCACCTTCCCCAAACTTTTTTCCACAGAGCCTTTTCTCTTAGGAGCAGAAGACTGTTTGCAGTAGGAGAGGGCTGTGAGCTGGAGGCTCTGTATCTCCAGAGACACCCAGGAGTGGGTCCTAGATCAGACACCACCCACAGAGGTTTATCTCCATTTTCTATTTGGAGCCTTCCATTGAAGTCAATCACTGTTCTGCTGCCCTGAGAATGATCTCAGAGACTCTCCTCTCAGCCCCCTTTCTTCCCATCCCTAACACAGAAGCTTCTGTACTGTAGCCAAGGAAAGAAAGCTCCCCTCCCCACAAGATCTCCCTATCTCAGAGCGCCCCATCTCCCTCCAGGGCAGCAAGCCAGACTGCTTCCACTGCCCCAGCACCTTTTTTAGCCAGTACAGCACCAACTCACTCTTCTCAGGTATCAACAGCTCTTAATGCAACACGCCCATGGGCCTTATTTTCCAGTTTTGCAGTCCCTCCTCTTGAACAGCTGCTCACACCAGGCACAGCTGAAGGCCAGTGAGATCTGCACATTTTGGCCCAACACCAGGTGAACCCAGAGTACTGCATGTCTGTGAACAGTCACCCTGCAGGAGCTCACCCTGCTCACAAAGTGTTCCTGCACTAGGGTCAAGTTTGTTACTGCCCTCCTCAAAGATCAGTCCCTTTTAGTTCAGCATGCAGAGGATGAATGCACTGGCTACAGAACCCTTTTAGCAAGCAGCTTTGTGAATACTGTGGATCCTGCAGGAAATTTAGGGAGCACTAACAGATGCACAACATGGAGAGAGAAAAGAGACTTGCAAGGAACCAGGATTTACTTGGGAAATACACACTCATCCCTCTGGCAACTCGAGGATGCTAAATAAAAGCTCACTCTGTTACCAGGAAAGCAGCCGGCTTGTGCACAAGGGAGGAAATCCTGCTGCTACCTGGGAGCTTTCCACTGCCCACTGGGGAAAGCAGTCAGGGCTTTGTGCACAGCAGGAGCGACCATAAGCGAGCTCTGTCCTGAATTTCCATCTGGCATGGCCTGAGCCAACATAACCCCATTCTGTTCCCCAGAGCAGCGTGTCTCTGTGGGTAACTTGCAAGGTCAGGCTGTGCCACCCCTTTCTGGCAGCACTCCTGCCCCTGGGGCTTGGCTCCAGAGAGGCTGGCTGTGCCCCGGGGTGCCACTGCCATGCAGCCAGGGAGGAATTTTTCACCTTTGCTTAGTTTGCTGGAAACCAATTGTGAATACAATGGAAAGTTTCATGCTGTGCAAAAAACTCCTTCCCAAAAAGCAAACATCTACAGATGGAAAGTTTTCATGCTGTCTAATGCCAGGGCTGGGAAAGTAGGGCTGTACAGCCCCACCAGGAAAGAAAACCCTGCAAATTACTGTGCCCAGGATGCAAGGGAGAGAAGTCAGGGAAGTAAGTGTGGTGGACAGAGACCACCCTGTGAAAGTCCTATTTACACTTGTCACCCAGTACAGTCCAAAGTGCAGGTCTTGGTCTGTGTGACCTGCAGGGGCTGATAACATGGTGCCTTCATTTGAAAGGATCCCCCCCCTTTTCAACTTCATCGATTTTGTGTATTTAATGGCTTCAAAGATGCTTGTGCTAAAGGGCTAACTCTTACCTGGTGAACAAGATAACCATCACTGCACCAAAGCCTGCAGCAAAGTCAATATTGACCAAGCTGGCCTGGCTGCATCCTGCCTGGCTGGAACTCCCAGGTGTGCAGCAAGGTTCTCCTCCAGGAACTGCTCAGGTGGGGAGCAGCCAAGATTAAAACCTGGAGCCACAGAGCGTGTTAGACAGGAACAATCTAGAGAGCAGCGTGGGGTTTTGCAGCTCCCTAGACACAAGCAGCTCTGTTGACTACCAACAAATAGGAAAAGCTGTGCATGCAAATCACTGTCAGACCAATGTATGCAGTATTGATTTTAATAATCAGACACAAATGGAGACAGCCATGGAGTAATTACTCCTATATTACAGGAAAACACACATAAGCGTGGGACATGACATCTCTGCTGATGGAAAAGATCTGTAGCTTTCCTTTCTGCCTCATGCTATTTTTCACTTGTTCCTCTATCCCAAGCACATGTTCATGTTTTAAGTGTTCTGAGGCTTTCTGTGCAGAAGTGTTGGTCAACAGGGCCAGTCCTAGGGGTTCAAACAGTGCTACTGGAGCCAGCCTCAGCTCCCAACCCAAACATCACAACTGGCTGTGGTTCAGCCCTCCTCAGACACTCCCAGCACACTGCTCACAGGGGTCCTGCACATGCTAGAAATACTCCCCCAGGGTCAGACATGAAATACGCAGAGGCAGGAGGCCAGATGCACCCCAGCTCCCCTGAAACATGTTGTGTGGTGCAGGGGTCTTGTGCACAGATGGCAAGGAAAGACAATGTGGGGTGTTTAAGTGAGGGATCAAGCACTGCAAACAGCAAACTTCCAAAGAGGCAGCTGCTACAAATAGTTTGCAAGCAGCTTCTGCACTGAAACAGCACTTGAGCAGTCTTGAATGATAACGTTGAAAGGAAAAGCCAGTTCAAAGAGAAACACTGGTCCTCCCACAGGAAAAAACCCTTGGAGGGAAAGAGAGATAAAGATCATAAACAATTAGAGAGCAATGGTTATTGAGTACACTACCCCTGTGATTAGAGCTCCTGAATCTGTTTATCAGGAATGGGATGGTGCAGTGAATACTGCATAGCCAGAAGCACCCAAATTGTTGATGAATCACGAAGGGCTCTGTCAAAACAGAGCTTGTGTACAAATGTAAATTCTAGTGTCCCTAGCACTACTGGCTGCTCCAAACAGGAAACCTGTAGTGTGAATTTCATGGTAAACATCTACCTCCAGCATTTAGCTCTGCCCTCAGTGTTAAGACAGGAGAAGTGAGTTTGTTCAGCCAGAGCCTTTTGTGAGTCCACTACAGGGAACAGGATTTGTGATGAGATCTGTTTTAGGCTGGACTGAATGGCTAACCAGTCTGATTAATAAATGCCAGGAGGAGGAAATAACAGGCAAGTTAAACAGAAGAGAAAAATGTCCCCCTACATGGCTAGATAGCAAAAGTTTACAAGAATTCTGTGTCTTGTGGATAATTCTCCCCAGCTCTTAGCACTGTTTTAAAAGACATGATTGCAGCATCTCTGAAGTACAGAGGTGATGGCATTTTCAATGTCAGCATGTTCCTGGAGGTTCCCAGCCACTTCCTTCTCTCTTCTCACTTCCTGGAGGAAATGAAAGATGGGACACATGCCAGCTGGAAGGAGTCCTTACTTCAGCAGTATTATCTGATGAAGGATGGTTGGTCATAAAACATTTCTTTTGTTTCTTGGGAAAGTTTTATATTTTTATTCATTTGCTATTAAAATTTACAATTTTTCAAAAATAAAAATGATTTCACAACTTCCCACAGGAAGCACCTGCCATTTTTCCATCTGTGGCAGAACAGAGACACACAAGGACTTGTCTGGGTTTGTAAGGAGCTGAAGAGCTGTGTGCTCAGGCAAGAGAGGTGATTCTAGATATATGCAAAAAAACCCCGAAATAAAAATCCCAAACCAAGCAAAATGGTGGAACACCCAGTGGATGGAGGTTTGGGGAAAGCTTTTAATGTCTGTGATCCACACTAACCCATCTGCTACCCTTATGTGAGGATGTTTTTGAGTGTTTAGAAAGCAGAACCTCTTTCTTCATGTTTGGGAACAGAGCTCCAGAGTGTTACACAGGGCATGTCTGCAGTGAAGCTGGCTGCAGGACTATGTGGAGGTGCAGGAACAGTCAGTGCTGTAAAACTCTCTTGTTCAGATACCTCAGGGGCAGATGAAAGTCCTCCTGGGCCATCTGTCCATTACCTTGCATTTTGGGAGCTCTGGGCCACAGTGACAAGCCCACTAAAAGCAGTTCCCAATTTCCAGTTACCCAGTTTTCACACATGTGGCCATGACTGCACTGCCTACAGTACAGATCTGTGAGACTGTTGATCAGGTTAAAGTCATGCAGGTATATGGTGACTTAGCCATTATACATATATACTGGCTTTCAATTTTGAGCAAAGATCTCTGTATAAAAAGCTGGAAAAAGCAAGAGGATAACATGAAACTGAGCCTGTTCCTGCTAGAATTCCTGGTGAGTTTAGACTAGTGGGAATATGAAAATATGCTCCATAAAATGGCAAAAAAGTCTGCTGTTTCTAGAGATTTTTCTCTCCACACTGCCACTTCCACCTCTTCTCCCTGGCCAGACTAACAGATGGCTTCTGGCTGATTCTGCCCACTGAGCTACTGAAACTGATGAACCGAAGGAAAGCCAGTGGGAAGTAACTCTGGGACTCTGTGGTCTATTTCTGCTACACAAAAGCCTATTGCTGCAGCTCCATCCTCAGCACAAACGCAGCGTGCCCCATCCCTGCATCCAGCAGCTGCCACGTGCTCTCCCAACACAGAGGATGGTGGCTGGTGCCCGGCAGGCACCGGGGAGGACAGGCTTCTAGCTGGGACAGGCTCAATAAGGCTCTTGTCTTATTCAGCCTTGTGCTCAATTGCATCCTGGAGCTCTGGAGCCCTCTGCTCCGCCTGACACAAACCTGGGAATGAAAAAGATGACAAGGCACAGGAAATTTTTCTGTGTGAGCAGAAAGGATGTGGAGATTATTACTGCGCTCTTCCAGCTCAGAGAATTCTGCTAGAAAGGAAAGGATAGAAATTGTTTAAGAGCAATTTTTTACCGAGGTCCCACATATCTAGAAATAAACACAACAGTAAAGTAAAAAAGGCAAAACTCAAGGTATTTACCTGCACTGCCAACTGCTGGAGTACATAGAGAACGAAAGCTGGGTGTCTAACGGGGAGACTGACACTCACCTTTTATGCTGCTGAAAAAAGTAAATAAGAAAGCTGCTGATTTAGTGATTTTTTTTTCAGCTATGTGAACAGCTATTAATTTATTTGTGTTTACCTATTAGAAATATTTCTATAGTCTGCTGAGCCTTGTTTTGGAAGCAGTCTTTCAAGCTCAATGCAGACATTTGATATTCAAAATTGGAGTAGCCTGGCTATGTTGGATTGGACACGTAAACCAGGTGTCATGATTTCTTTGGCCAAATGAATGCAAACCTTGGAAACACTTCAAATGGTCTTTTTTATAGGTTTCAAACCCCCTTTAGATAAACATTTGCTAATGGCTTAAACCTGACCATGCCAGTAAGCTCATTTGATAAAAAGGCAAGAGAAAATGCATACAAAAGAATTGCAAGTACTGCAGTCAGTTCAAACACAGATCCAAGCAGACTATGACACTGAGGAGAGCTCTGTCTGGCAGCACAAAAGTTCAGAGTGTCCTTTCAACAGCACTCGTCATTTCCTTAGCCTGAAACGTGCTGAAATCTGCAGCAGGTCTGGGAGTCCCACGGCCCTGGGCACTGCTCAGCTCTATCACCACAGGCTGTTATCACTGTGCATGTACCAAGTAACACTGCAAACGCACAAGGCCTGCCACAGGAAGGCTGTCCTGCATCAGAGTGTGCTCATGAACTCAGCTGTTCTTTCAAACAAATGAATCCAAAATATTAGTCACTCTGCCAAAGAATTGATCTGCCCTGCTGCTGGGAATGCACACCTGCTTGGGAAGCACCAGCTCCAGTCCTGGGTGTCTCCTTGCAGGCTGCAGCACTTCCACATCATCCAGAAATTTTGCTGCCTGTAGCTATAAGCACTTTGCCTGGCTTTCATTTCTGTGTAAAGCACCTGCCTCACTAATGCACTCACTGCACCTCTCAGTCCTATGGCTGAACAGGACTTACCACAGAAATGAGCCAGGGATTGCAGAGACACTAATACAGTGAATGAACATTTTACATTTTCAGCCTAAAAATATTTGTGCCAAAGTCCCTTTTGGGCTCTTTTCCATAAGCACTGTTTGCTCCCCATTGCCTGGCTGCAAAGGTAGGTGGAGAAGCTCATGCAAATATGAGATGACAGGATCTACTACTCATACAATTGCAGCTCTTCCATAAACACCAAAAAACCCAGAGACAACTACAGGAACTTTCCAATGTCAGAAAATAAAGGAGTAAAGCCTCAAGAGCAATGAAAATTTGCAAAATCTCTGAATGAAAAAGCCTGTCCTCAGAACCTTCACCCTAAACTGCCCATGCCATCTGCAACCCCTCAGTCCCCAGCCCTGGCAGCTGAGCACAGCACTGCCAGGGAGGACAGTCCTGCATAAAACAGGGGATGCAGCCCGACCCCAGGCAGTCAGCCTCATCCAAAAGGTGATGCTCAGAGCCCAGATGGCTCTGTTCATCCAGCCCCTGGCTGGCTCTTGGAGACACAAAGGGACAGACACACTTAGGAGTGGAGCTGTAGGTGTAGCAAAGGCCATATTCACAATAAAATCTCCCAAGAGCACATTTTATCTCTCCGTCATAACATCAAGCTCCTTTCATTAGACACCTAGTTTTTTATTTTCAGTCTATCTGTAAAAGCATGATGTCTTTTTTTGTGACGTGGTGGAAATGAAAGCACACAGAGCCTGATATTTAAAGTGTAAGACATGTTGGTTTAATCCTGTCAGGACTTTAATGTAGATTATGTAGGGACAGGCAATGACCAGAGGGAGGGAAAGAGGTGTAAATAATCCAGAGGAGTATGGACTTGTTGGCAGGGTGGATTTATGTCCTGTCTTAATAAAGTGTCCTTTCATCTCTGGAACCTGGGCTCAGAAGCCAGTCTAGACAGGAATTAATGGGGCTCCTTCTCCACTTACAGATCTCAAAGTTTCCCAACACTGAGACCTCAATCAGCCATGGATACTGTTTTTTGCAATGAGCTTTTAAATACAAGTTCTGACCATTCACCGAAAAGAGTCTGCCGCTAGGCCAGGAGACAAATTAAACTCACTTTCTACTTTTTTATGTGATTACTTTTTCTAGCTTTTTTATGGGATTACCACCTTAAGATGAAGCCAAGCAATTGCGAGCCCCTTCTAAAGAGATGGAGTAGGGCATGCCAAGAAGATATTAGTGTGCATTGGTATGGACTTGGTTCTGCTTGGAAACCATGCCCAGGAGCATGAGTTACTCGGGGCAATACAGCACTAAGACCTGCAGCTGCTGAGTTGTTCAAGTCTCCTGTGGTGAAGGAAAATTGTTGACTTCTTTTCTGCTTGCAGTAAACCTTCCTTTCTGTTTATTTATCTCCCTTAGGGGTCCAAAAGAGTAGGTGGGATGGAGCATTCAAAAGCATTTCTGGTAAATGATCTGGGATTTCTCTGGAGGGTGCAGTCAAGAGAAGCAAAGAAAGCTGTGAGCAGAAATGTACCTGTCCAGTGGTATTTAAAGCATCTAAAGCAAAATTCTTTGGAGAAAGGTTTGTTAAGGATTATAATTTCTTGAACTCTTAAATTGCTTTTCCTGGAAAAATGTCCCATCTTAACCTGTCATCTCTAGCTATGGACAAGGACCCCCAAATGCAGAGAGATTCAGCTCCCAATTTTACATCTGTTTAATCTTCAACAACAGGAGACAGGGAACAGCAGGATGCACTGCCAGCTATTAGGGAGCCCTTTTGTTATGCAAAATTTGGATCTTGTCTAAGTACAAGGCCTCCAATGAGTGAAGACAGAGCCAGTTAAAGGAAAGGAATAGGAGAACAAAGTGGTCTCCAAAGGCACAGCAAGAGGTAAGAGCCCACTGTATGAAGTGACGGACAACGTGACAGGTTCTCTTCCCAGGGTATTTCTTGCACAGACATTTGGACAGTACAGACAGAAGTGGCCAAAGAACTTCCTTCTGGGAGTTCAATAGCTGCTGGCTAGGCAGAAGGACTGTAATTTGTAAACTCTTAAATTAAGATATACAAAAGTCACAGGCAATGTGTAAGCAGTCCTCTGCATGATATTTTATTCTGTTTATATAGCTTAGCACTCAGAATGAAAAAACAATGATGTCTCATAGTGATAGTTGCCCTGGGATGCCTGCACCATGCTGAGGGCAGCAGGAGCCCTCTCCTTCCTTCTCCTCTTCCCTGCAGGGTCAGTTTACTACAAAAGCTCACCACCCTGCTCCATGAGGATACCGTGCCTAGAGAAGGAAGGGTGGCAGAACCTTTGTGTTTGAGGAATGATGGCTGCAGGACCATGGGTGATATGCCCAGCTCCATTCATTAAATAGCAATTGCCCTCTGCCCCAACCCAGGAATCTCCTGGGACTGCCTTGCAAAGCAGGAGCCACTGCCAGTGATTTAATTGAGTTCCAGGCAAAATGCAAGACAGCTCCTGGCCTGGTGAAAATGCAGGTTTCCTCCCTGTGCAAGAACAGTGAGATCCTGAGAGAGGAAGCACCCAGGCTCAGTTTTAGCTCACTTCAGGATTATAGACTTTTTAGCATCTGCTGAGCTGTGCTGCCTGTCCCAAATGGAACTCCTCAGCTACAGCAGGAAGCTTTACAGAGGTTGGAAGCAAGGGTGTGGAAGAAGATCAAGGGCTGCTTTGTCATGCAGGGTTTTGCACATTAGTGGAATTCATTAGTGGAGGCTGATAATAAAGAGCAGTAATAAACTGCATTAGACTACCCTGCGTCTCCAGAGCTGTGCTGAGCCAGGCTGTGGCAGGGTGCAGCTCTGGGCTCTCCTAGCTCATATCTCAATCTGCAGACAGAGCACAGCAGCAGTCAGGGAGATCCAAACCAGATGCAGCCTCTCAGCCTCAAGAAGAGCTGATATCAACCAGCACAGCCCTGCTCTCCCAGCCACTCGCCTGGGCCAGCCACGACTAAGTTGGAGCTCAAAGCAGTGCAGGCAGTGGAGGCATGTGCAGAGTGAACTTTACCCCTCACTGCTTCAGTCCAAACATGTGTTGTCTCCACGAAGGCAGGCTGTGCCTCCTTCTACCAGCTCCCACTCTACAGACAATTTATAAACTGGCACAGATTCTTCTGAGATTGCATCGTGGAAGCCCTGGTGTGTTTTGGGCTCTGTCCTGGCCAGCTTTTGGTTCACATCTTCAGTCTTGCCCAGGCTGGGTGTTTCAGTGTGGAAAGAGCAGAGCCAGGGTGGCAAGAGGGCTCTGTAGAACAGAGGAGGAATCACCCATTATACACCACTCCTAAGAGCTCACATGACAATCTGAAACTTCCCACTCCTATTAGATAAGGAAGATACAGAGAAGTGGATGGGAGGTGGATAGCAAATATTTTGGGAGACTGGGCCCAGTGCCCTGCGGGTGGTACAACCAGCCATGCTGTGTACAACTGGTGAGGGTCTTACTGCTACCCCCACACCATCTCACTGCCCTGCAGCCTCTTCCATCCTCTCAGGAAAAGATGCTGTCTTGGAGATGTGTCAGTAAAGGACCAGCCTGCAAGGTCTGTATTCACAACTCTTTTGGCATCTGCATCTGTTCTCTGCTGGGCTAGTGAAGCTGTCAGGGACAAGATCTGAGACAATTTTTCACAGCAACCTCTCTGCAGTTGTTGAGCCCAGTGACTGCCATTACTGCATGCACACAAGGCAGCCTTGTCCCCTGTCAGTGCCATGGGAAGTTGTCACAGGGTGCTCCAGCATCACTGACACCTGTCCCCATCTGCCCCCACTGCCTGCAGCTCTGCCACTGCCTGGGCACAGCACTGAGGAGGGGCAGGGGGGCCTGGGCTGGGCTTTCAAAGGAGTGATTTGGGTTTATGGCCCCCCAGATTGCACCAGCAATTTGCACAACTGAGCAAGATGCCGCCCATTGTGGACCAAAAGGGACTGGCCTGAGCTCTTCCTCCCACCTGCACTGTCCCCTTGTCCCCTCCCGTGTCTTGCAGATGCTAATGGGCTGTGGGGGCGGCTGCCTCCAGACTCAGGGATGCCTGCAGTGAATTTTCCTGGCTTCCTTAGATCTGACAAGCATTCATCAAGCAAAATTCAGAGCTGTGTGTCCACAGAGGCTGCAGGTGTTTGGACCCCAGCTCCTGTGTTAGATCCAGCACTGCTGGGCTCTTGTTGTACTTGTAGGGAGGACAAGGGAAGATAAGAAGTGAGGAAATGTGAAGACATCTAAAACTGTGAGCTGGATTGGATGGACTCTACACTGTAATGAGACAAACATGGGCTGTGCCCTGGGAGCAAATCTAGCCCAGCAGAGATGGCTGCTCTTGTCTGGGTTGGTCAGGATCAGAAGCGAGAGAAGCTGTAAAAGCCATGATGCTCCATAAACCACGCACATTCACAGCTCTCTACCCTATCAGGGTAAAGGGACCTAGGAGCAGAGGGGTCCCATGTCCACTTTCTTCAGTCTCCCTTAACACTTGGCACTTCAGTCCCACTGTGAACTGTCCACTCACCTATGGGGACAGTCACCATTGACTCCCAATCAAATTAAAGGTGTCAGAGTGTGCCAGTGAGGCCTGGGTGCTCTCTGGAGGTCTCTTCCAGGCTCCGCAAAATGCCACTCCAGGGCTGGCCTGCTGCATTGAGCACAGCATAATGACAGCTGGGAGAATCCCAGCTCAAGGGAAGGAGATCTTGGTTATTGTGGTACAGAGACATGGGAGACCAATGTTTGAAAATGGAGTGGGGAGAGATGGATCCACAGGCAGTGGGCAGTAATGGAATCTCCCCACATGGTCCTGCATTCAGCCAGTGACAATAGAACCTTTGGTCCCAAAGGAACAACTATTTCAGGAGTTTGAACCAAAGTGAGCTGAAAATTACCATTAATCACTGACCCCTGTGATGCTGAAAGTGCTGCATTAGGGAGGAGTTGCACACATGAAACAAAAGCCTACAATTCCATTTCAACAGTGATTAAATTGACAGAGGTTGTGTCCTGCAATGCAGCATTATGGAAGACAAGGCAAACAAGATTAACCCACATTGACAAGGCATTTATCCATGGCTAAGAAGAGACCCAAGCCACAGCATCTCTGTCCCACAAGTTTACACCAGCCCACAAGAGTCTAATCCCTCATGGCCTGTCAAGCTATTAGGCAAATCTCTGGCTCTCATTTGCCTAATCCAATAGCTCCCAGCTTCATGAGAAAGACCTCCTAGGGGGCCTTAACAACCATGTTTGTTAGGCCTTATATAAGTAAACAAAGCTCTTAAAGCCGAACAGCTTCCTCTTCCATGTAGGATCTCACTACTCGCTTAACCTGGAGATAAAACCAACCACACTCAGGGAAGGAGGGTATGTTTGTGACAGGTTGAGTTCTGCCTCCACAATAAGCAGCATCTTAAGGATTTTGCCATCACTAGCTCTACACTTAAAACTCATTGCAGAGTTGACAGGTGCTTTCATACTATCAAGAATTTATCACATAGCCAGTGAAGTCACAGTGCTCATTCCCTGTTCTGACACCTTCAGGAGGAATAAGCAGTGTAAAAGCATCCTTTCAAGACCAAGATGTTTTGTGTCCAAGTGTGAATATCATCAGAAGACCAAACACTTTCACAAGTTTGTACACTTGAATCTACAAATGCTTTATTGGAAATCCTCTAAATATAATTTTTCTGAATCCTGTGACTGGCAGTGATATCTCTGACATTAAACAAGATGCAGGTATTCATTAGTCCTTGAATTTGAGGTCACCACCACCTCTGCTCCAGAGATTTATCCCTCCTCAGTGCTTTGGCCAAAGAACCAAACTATCTCCAAGCTCTCTGGGTCTCCTGGGGCTGAGAGCTGCTCTCACCTCTGACACATCATTAATGTTGTCCTTGACAATGTGGTTTTCTCTACAGACAGGAGAGTCTTTAGGGAGGGTTTAGACAGATGTTACTCCAGGTTTGGCTGCCTACTTATCTTAGCCAGGCTTCTTGGGATTTGGAAACTAGACTGAAAATAACACAGAAACAGGTTTCCTAAGGGGCCTTCCCATACAGCTCAGGTGAGGTTGAGGCCAGGAAGCCATAATCTCATTTTTTGCCACTTTCTCCAAAGTGCATTTGCAAAGGCAGAGCTGAGAGCACATTTTAAGGAGAAACACACCGCCAACAACAGAGATCCAGTGAACAGGAGCACTAGCACAAACACCTCAATGGAAGAAAACCTAGGAGCTGTTACAGACAGTTCTCCACTGCCTGCCACGACCTTAGGAAATTTGGAGATGACCAGGCTGTGGAAGCAGCAGATCTCTGTGGAGAGGCCACAGGTAACACCTGAAGATGTAGGATGAGCCTTTGATACGCTGTCAAGACTATTCCATCTCCACCTTGCTCTTCCACCATGCATGATAATTTCAAGGGACAGGGCAATAATGAAAAACGAGCATTTTCACCTGAAAATATTAAAAGGCTTCAGGATGCTTGTTGGCCATTTAAACTGCCAGCCTCTGTGCTTGCCCAATCTCCAGGGATGCAAGTGTGAAACCTTATGTGTTTTCCATCAGTCTGGAGCGGATTTCCCTCAGAGACTGGTTGTGAGCAGGGACCTGATCTGGAACTGTAAATCCTTCACACCCATCAGCAGAGCAGCTGTTCAGGTTAGGTCTCATTTATATGCAAAGCAGTTCAGCCATCAGCAAAGATCTCTAATGATGCAAATCAGTCGTGTGTCATCCTAGCAATGAAAGTCAAGGGAGCCTTTACTTGCTTGAATCCAGCACATTTCAGCAAAAGTGCCATTTAGTAAAAGAAAGGGGATTTTTACAGTGGAGTGTGGCCCACTACCCTCAGTCACTTTCCAGCTGAGATCACAGCTAAATCACTTATCTTTACATTTTCATACAAATCTGATTATCCTTGAGCAGCTAATTGTTTCATAAGTGCCACTTGGAAGCTATCCATTTCCAACACAAGTAAAGAAATTGCACTATAAAACTGTCTACCTTTGCCATGAGTCACTTTAGCACATTGGATGAATATTTGGCACTCTTCACTTTTTCAGATTAACTCGCATATTTATTTTGGAAGAAAAAAAATGGAGGGCTTTAATTCCTTCCCATCAGAATTCCTCATATTTGCTTAGCTTATTGAAACTTCTTTAACAGACCTTACCGTATGTATGCTACATAGTGACTTCTGATGGAGGAGACATTCACATCTTCTTTCATGTGAAGAAAAAGCTGAAAAAATCTATGAGAGCATTCGATATTTCACTTACAGAATCAGTAAACCCTACAGATTATGTCACCTGCCATGAAAAAGGGTTTCATCCCTTTGGCTGAGGCCATGGAAACATCCAGCAGGGACTTAAATTCAGTGTCTTCTGGATGGAGCATTGTTTCTCTTCCAAGGAAAAATTCTAGCACGTTACAATTGAATTTCTTAAAGATCCATTCTGAGCTAGGCTGGGAAAACTCTTGAGAAAGAAAAGAGAGTTCTGGACTTCAGAAAGCAAGGTTTCCTCAGCTGTTCACTCAGACTAATGAAAAAGTAGTTATACATTTTTACAAAAGGACGTTGCTTGGCCAGAGTAGAAGAATTCTATGTATCGTCCCATGTGACCACATACATAAGCTAATGTCTAAAAGACCAACTGAATTTAGCTCAGCATCAGTTAACTACACAGTTTATTAACATATTTGGGCAGTATCTAAAACAAGAAAAGTAATGCTCTTCTAGATGGGTCTGATCTAAATGTCAGATCCAGCAGTTGAAACCAAGTGTTCCCACCTTGAAATGAAAAGTTTTGCATTTTGCCAACTAGAATCCTGCAGGGTAGAGAGACTGCAGGAAAAAGAAACAATAAAAATTGTGGGCATTTTCCAAAGTGCCATCGAAGATCCAGGACAAGGGGTGTGTCTCTATGTTTTGTATTTTTGATCAAGTCACTTAGCCCAGTCTGCAAAATGTGGCATTAATTAATGAATAGCCACGGAAGAAATTGCAGAGCAATATAAACATGTAGTGTATCATTATGAGAAAGGCTTCTATCAAAGCCTAATATTTTTGTAAATATAGGTGAAATGGATCTGTAGTGAGCTAAGCAAAGATTTAAAAGCTACAGGAAATCAGAGGTACTTCATGCAGGCAGGTGCCTTCCATTCTGACAGACTCTGCTTCTGTGAGGAGCTACATGCCCCCACCCCTATAAACTGCAAGGAGGGCTGTGGGTGCTCCTCCCTCCCTAGATTGAAGCCTGAAATTGTCAATTAGGAAAACAAATGTGGGTACTAGACATCTTTTTGTGAGTGTCAGTTCAGCAATCACTTTATTACAAGTAATTTTAGTCTTGAATGTAGTGCAATTTCGGTAATTTAGCAAGGTACAATGATGGATTGAAGTGCCTGGTGATAGACGTTTATTTCACCTTCTGAAACACAATTATTATGCACTTTACTCAATAATAGTATCTTGTTCCAGCTAAAATACACATTGTGTAATTCTTTAAGCTGTAGAATCATGGCAATTAGAGAGGGAAACGGCTGATTAGGTCACTGATTCCAGGTTCTTACCAGCCCAAGATTGCTCCCTGCCCTGTATCAGCTAGAGTTTTCCCCAAACTCCTTTATTTTACATGTTTTAGTGATGATGATATACACTTTAAAAAAAGGAGAGAGAGAGAGACTTCAACCACAGTTGAAAGATTCAGCCTTTTACTACAGAAAATCCTGAAGTAGGAAGGGTCTGAGGGGGTTTTTACCTCTTATGGCAGATGGCTGAAATGCTTTCAGCCAGAACACTCCTCAATGACCTTTTTTCATGGAAGCAGCTTTGCTGAAAAAATTTCCCAGTTTCCCATCTAAATTAAAAGTCCTGCTTTTCAGTCTGAAACTCCTCTTACTACCTTTTGCCTAATCACAGCTTAATATTTAGCATTTGCTAAAACAGAAAGAAAAATGAGCCTCACTGAACTTTAATTGAGAAAAGCTACAATTCCTGACCTATACTGGTAGCTTTCAGCTGGTCTTTTTAAAAAGCTCACTTGCCCAAGCCATCTCACTGCTTAAAAACCAGGGACCATTCTGCTGTCAAATGCTGGCTTTGTGCCTTCTCTGCATTTATCCATGGGTACTATCCTTAAGAGCAGGGTAACCTATGGAAACAGCACATCTTAAATAAATAAAAGATAATTTCTTGAGAAAGCACTCTTTCAACGTGAACTCGTGGAAACAGGTGGGCAGAAAAATCTGTGGAGTTGTGCTCTTCCAAACACTGAAGAGACAGACCAGCAGGGAGCTGCACTTGCAGCCCACACCCCCATGGGGTGGCCATCCCTTACACGTGTGGCCAGCTGTGGATGGGCAGGGAGGCTCTGCCAGGCTTGGCAGGACCAGCAGTGCCCTAGGCTTGCCAAGCAGCTGGCACCAGCAGAGTACACCATGCTCAGACACTGAATGTGACAGGCTCTCCTACCACAGATAAGCTCAACTAATGATTAACAAGGAAAGAAATGTGTGATTCTTCCAGACAGCTCAAACAAGAAAGCAGAGCCACAGCCTCTGTCATCCATCCATAAGCCCAGTCCTCACTTCAGCACAAGAAGCAGCTTTAGCTACATGCTATTAGAGTCAGCAGACATCTCCTGGGATAAAATGCATTCTGTGCATAAACTCAGCCCCACAATGTCCTTTTCCCCTCTATCTCACCAGCTCCCTGAGCCTTCCTGCCTGGTTATTATCTATTAAGGTTATCCTGTAACACGGGAGCTGCACACAGGGGCATGAGTGAAGATGCACTGGTACAGCTGACCCAAAATTAAGCACCAAACTACTGTTGAATTTCAGAGTTTTCAGAGGCTTTAGCCACATAGTTAATGCCTGTTAATCTGGAGACTGGGGAAAAAAATTCCCTTGGTGCAACTGTCGGGTGCCATTCAACTCCAGCCATGAAATCACAACATTTACTTTTTAGGGCCGAGCCTGTGTCTTGTCAGGGGCACAGCCTCTCACAGCACAGGAACAGGCTCTGTTCCCAGCTCTACCACAGACTTCCCACATCTGTCTGGAAAAAAGTCACTGAGAAGCACATCTGAAAAAATGTTACACACTCAGCTCCAGACATTTGATCTAACACCTGGCCTAGCTCTCAGCAGCACTGGACACTGCAAACACTGTTGGCCTCAACTGGGGCACTTGTAAAATCCAGACCTGATGGATGCAATGGGGATGGAGGGAACATCTGCTTCTTGACTGCACTACACAGACTTCCCATTAAGGTACCTTTTCAACGGAGCTGTGTACAAGTCAAACCAGTTAAACCAGCGAACAGTTGCTCTTTGTTCTGCACACATGCCAGAAATTAAAAGCTCTCACAGTTTGGCACCAAGAAGACAGAGACCCAAAGCTAGTGACTGTGTTTGGAAACAGGAGACATAAACTCTTTTAGTTCTGTTTTCCCACGTGTAAACAGAGGATACCAATTCCTGCCTGGTACTTAGGACTCCCAGGCATTTGGAAAGCACTGGGAGCATCCCATAGATGGCATAAAGAGCTGCTTGCAGCACTTCTGTTTTTAAAAAGTTAGTGAGGTGCTGGCTGGACACTAGTAATGCTTGCTATCAGGCACAAAACAAGATACTGTTGCTCACACTATAAAACAAATTACTGTTGAGCATGCTGAACAGAGGGGTTGCTTTTGGACATTTCATCTGGTGTGTTATATCCTGTCCTAGACAAAGAATGAATGTGTGGAAATAGCTGAAAACTGGAGACAGGGAAATACAAAGTTTCAAAAGTGTTTCTCTGCCTTGCTGTATTTTTTTTTTTCACATAGCCCTCCCTGTAGAAGTTTCGAGGAGAATTCACCTGTGACAGTGTGCATTTGACAGGTGCCTTGTTGGGGCAGCACACCTGTGTTGCACAACCAGTACTCACAGCAGAGCTGAGCACACTGCTCTGCAGTGATGGCCTGGGAGAAAGGAGCACAGAACCTCCTGCTCCAGCAAGTGTCTGAGGTCTGGATGTGTCATCTCAGCTGAGGAGGCAGAACATGCTGCTTGTTCACTGCCCATCAGTCCTGATGCTGTGATTTTGCTGGTGCCCCAGGAGCTGTATCTTCACTGCAAGAGACCTGGGGATGGGTTTGGTGGGTGATGTTTGCTGCTGTGGGGAAAAGTGCAATCTTAGAGCTCCTGAGGGCAATCATGAGGGCAATCGCAGCAGCAAGGGTGCTGCAGGCGAGCAAGGGTGCCTGCTGCTCCCCATCCCCCCAGCGGCCAGTCAGACAGCACGTGGCCCTCACTGTCACACTCCACCAAGTCTGCTGGGACATGCCATGGCCAAGGATCTCTCCTCATCAGGGCTTTTTCAAATAAGCAAAATCAAGTGAAATGTCAAATAAAATAGAGTAAGAGAAGAAGAGGCATTTTGTGTTCCTCTTATCTCCTTCATTCCCAGGAGTCTCTGACGCTTTAAAGGAGTGGCAACCTTTTTGAAAGCAAATCTTTTTGATAAATGATGTAGTTATTTATTTTGCAGAAAGCTGAAATATGTCACAATGCCATTTCCAAAGTAACACAGCATCTAACAGAGAGAATCATTGGCAATTTACTGCATGACACTCCATTTGTCTCAGAGGAAGAAAGACCTTGTTTGAACCTCTCAAGATTTGAACCTGTAATTCCACCCAACCAAAGGCTCTGAAACCTGAAGTTCAGCAGTTTTCTCCCTGAAGATAAAGCTAGGTTTTCCTGTTCCTCATGAATCACCACAACCTTTCAGGCTGCTGTGGAACTCATGGATTGCCCACTACACAAGAAACACCAGCACCTGTACATCCCATTAGCAAGATGACACAACTGTGCAGCCATCCATGCCACCAGCTGCTCCTGCTGGTGGTCTCAGGTTGGATGCTGAGGATAAGAGAATGAGATCTGGCATGTGAGATACCTGCTGTCTTCTCAGTGCTGCACTTCCAAGTTTCTGCACTGTTTATGATCACTTCAGCTTCTCCCAAGGCATGTGACAAGAAAACAGTTATTTTCCTTGCCTAAACTCCCAGCTTTGCCTCATGCTGCCCCTGCTAGGGTATGCTTTGATGATTCACCAGGAGAAACACATGTGAATCCAGAAGCAACTCCAGGGGCCACTAGTGCCATCAATTGCAGATTTTAAGCAGAAGATGAACTTGGAGCTGATCTGGAAGTCCAGCTTCACCTAAATCCCCTCTGCCCACCCCACAACCCTGGCATTTGTCCTGCAGCTGAAAATGTAAATGCAAACAGACAAATGCAATCTTTTAGCTTGGATCAGCACTTGCCTCCTCCGGGAAGCATGACCCCATTGCTCTGACTTGGTTCTGATGCAACAGCCAGCCATTGCACCAACAAGGACCTCAGAGGCAGCCCAGGGCTATGCTATCGTTATGAGATAAACACCCTGGATTGCTCAATAGATCCTATGATGATGTGAGGGTGGAAGGACTGTGCTTTCGCATTCTGCTCTGCTGACAGTGATACCCATGACCAGCAAACCCATGCTGACCCTAAAGGGCTGTGGTCCCTTGGGGCATGGCAGCCATCCTTGAGGGAGCCACCCTGAGCCAGGCTGTGTGCAGGCATCCCCATGCTGCCAGGAAAGGCTGGCTCTGGACATCCAGCTGCTCCCCGAGCCACTGGCAGTACCGAATTGTGGCAGCAAGCTCAGCACAGAAAAACACTATGGTTTCCAAGGAGAGAAGCATGCAGTTGGTGACAGCGTTCTCCCCAAATCTGCAATGACTTGTAAGAGGCTTGTCATAAATCTGCACTGCCAAACTTTCCCCGAAAGAATCTCTCCTGACACCAGGAGGGCAGACCTCCCTCCCCAGAAATGAGAGGAAGGAGGTAGCTGAGGTGGGTAACCAGACATTTCTTCACTGTCTTCTCTTTGTGCCATGTGCTCAAAGCAGCCTGCCATGGGCACATTTTTGGAGTTTAGACACCCTGGGAAGAAGGCAGCTCATCAGGCAGGCTGTGGGAGCGGAGCTCTCTGCCCAAGACAAGGCCAGGAGAAAGGAGAGGCTGTCTCCTGCCCTAGGTGATAAACTCCCAGCTTTTCCCCCACTCCTCTGGAGAGCAGTTCAGCTGTGCCATCCATGCTGTGGTTCACAGGCCTTCTCTGTAGGCTCACAAAACCCATGTTCCATTGCCAGGGAGAAGTGCTGCCCTCACACACAGTTAGAGAGCAACTGCCTTCATCCTGCATGTATGCTGTTTTGAAGGTCACACTTTCATACCAAGCAGCTGTGGAAGTGGGGAAGGGAGACCAGGCAGGTTGTACGAGGCTTTCCTGTACAAGAGAAGGAGAGGGAGCACAGGACAGGGAATTAGGACATCCAGGGTAGGATCTGTGCTGACAGACTGAGCAGCCTGGCAGGCATGGTGACATCCCACGTCTGTGTGAGCCCGATCCTGCTTAGCTCAAAGCCTTTCTGCTGAGGTCTCCTGTGCTGTGATGATGCTGTCACACTTGGCATAACATATCTGTGGGGGATCTGCAAAACAGCTCTGAGAAAGACTTATCTGTCCTACCAATTGCTTCACTTTTTACCATCAAGCAGAAGTAAAACATTTCCTGGTGCTCTGTTGTGGGGACATTATATTCTTCTTCCTATTTTACTGTCAACAGCACAGGAATAACCAAAGAAAGATAGTTAGATCTCAGGAGATTTTTGGCTGGAAAAGGCAAAAAAAAAAAAAAAAAAAAAAGCAAGATCCAAGGGCAATGATTCAGGCCAAGCAGGGCTCTCAGCTCAGCTCCCAGATGCTCCAGGGAAGAGCATCCAAACCAGACCTGAACTGCAGTGTGGAAGCAGTTTGTAAAACAAAATCAGTGACCAACTAGCCCATGTACACATCCTTCCAGGCAGGTGCCAGCAGCACCATTCCCCTCTCTGTTAGCATCATCTGCCAACAGAGAGGTCAAGAGTGTGCATGCCTGCATCTGCCAGCCCATGAACCTGGGGTCAGAGGCAGCTGCTGACATACCTGTGACACATCTGTGCCTGCCTGGCCCCCCACTCCCAGCAGAGCCAAACCTGAGCATGCTGGTTACTGACAGGGTTTTAACAGCAGGAAAAATTAGCAGAGAAGCTTTTGTGGCCTTGGATCTTAATGAGATTCTTTTCCAAAAAAGCCCAGGGTCTCATTGCAGTTTCCAAGCAGAACAAGATCACCTGAGGACTTTGAAAGGGAAAGAAGAGGCACTTCATTAGTGCTACAAGAGCAGAGCTCGGCAGGAAGGGAGAGCAGAGAGTTGATGCACATGGCAGGGTAGTGTTTTGCTCCATCTGGGGCACAGACAGCCAAGTATGCTGGATTCCAGGTTAAAGGGATACACACCTGTGCATATTCTTCTATACACAAGTGATATGCCACTTAAAGGTCACACTGAAGCTGGCCTCTCTGTGATTCCTTAGGAGTAAAATCAGATTTGAGGCTATCATAATTTATGAAAAAAATGCCAGAATTGCTTTTTAGGCTTCACACAGCCTGGGATCTGGTTTCAGGGTCTTTGCAGGGACATTCCATGCCACTTCCAAGAACTTGTTAAAAAATACTTCATACCAGCAGAGTTCTGGGGGATTTTTTCTTGCTAGTCCTGCAGGCTACCATGGGGAAATTCACTAGCAGGATTTCTGTAGGACTCTGACTCACACAGGAACTTTTATTACTGCTTTTAAATATTTGACTGCCTTTTGGCTGCTGGCAGAAAAGTTATAAAATATTTTACCAGACAAGGCCAGAAACTCTTTATAAAAACATCTTGGCCTGGCATAAAGCATATGTCTCTATTTATCTCTGTAGCATGTGCTCAAAACTTTCACATGTCCCTGGCAGTGGAAGAAACTTTGGACCTTCATATTTCTAGGCTGTGGATAAACACAGCATCCAATGTCCTGTGCTCAAGTGAGTAAAACTTCTGGTATGGAAATAGTCCTGCTGCAACAGGCAAGATATATCAAATTTGCAGGACTGAAGAGGATGAGGCCCTGGTACAAATTGTAGGTTATGGTTTACATGCACAAAAGCTCTTACTTTCCCAAGTAGTTAATATCACAGGTTGGTTGATTTTAATGCTGTGTGATATGTTGTTTTTTGGTTGAAGCCCTTCCTGCTCCATCATTGTTTTTTCTCTCTTCATCTTCCTCACGTGAATTAAGATTAAACAAAGAAAGTGTCGCACAAACCAGAGCAGAGATGCACTTTGTCCCAGTGCTGCATGGAAGAAAGCAGGAATAAAATCACTGCCTCTTTCTGTTTTCACAGCAGCAGTAAATGAGGATGTTCTGCTAAAGGGGGTGTTCAGAAGGACATGTGCTTGTATTTTGTTGCTCTACTCCCTGATTATTTTATTGTGTGACACAAGATCAAAAGCAGTGGGTCATCACTAAAAATGACTGCTGCTTACCTGCTTAGCTGTGCTTCAGTAAAATAACAAACACTTCAATTTCTCGGCATCCCTCCGTGGGCATCCTGAACACCCTGCGGCAGGGATGAACGCAGTGGGTGACCAGTGAGGAGAGAGGATCTGCAGGTCAGGGGCTGAGCAGAGCGGGAGCAGCCCCATTGCTGCCGCAGAGAGCAGGGCCGTGCCTCCACTGCCCCCGGTGCACAGGGGTTCCCCTGAGAGGAGCAGCTCTGGGGCTGCTGGCCGCAGCTCAGCCTTGCTGGGGAGTTCATGCTCCGGGAGCCAGGCTGCTCCAGGCTCTTGCCGTGCTGGCAGCAGCTCTGGAGCGGAGCAGCTCGGAGCTAGCTCAGGGCTGTCCCTGTGGGCTTCGCTGCAGGCAGAGCTCACACGTTCAGCTGCTGCCAGCGAGCCTGAACTCCGCAGGGGACACTCGGGCCCAGCCTCCGACCTGCACCATTTCACTGCAGATTAACCTCAAATTCCTCATTGCAGTGACTTCTGTCGGGGTGCGGAGGACAGGGGCAGGATGCCTCCAGGCAGGAGGCGCAGACTGAGGATTCCGAAATGTCCTCCTGGGTGCGAGCCCTCCCTGCAGCGGGATGCGCCGGGCCGAGCAAGGCCTTGAGCGGCGGGATGCGCGGGGCCGAGCAAGGCCGGGAGCGGCGGGATGCGCCGGGCCGAGCAAGGCCGGGAGCGGCGGGATGCGCCGGGCCGAGCAAGGCCGGGAGCAGCGGGATGCGCCGGGCCCGGCCCCGCCCGGAGCAGCGGAATTAGCCGGGCCCAGCCCGGCCCGGAACGGTGGGATGCGCGGGGCTCGCAGCTCCTTCCCTCGCGGGCCCGCAGGGCCGAGAGCAGCCGCGCGTGTCCCGGGCGGGCAGAGCCGCGCTGGCGAGGGCCGCTGGTGCCCTCTGTTGTCACAGCAGAGCAGCTGCCGGGAGCACGAGTGGGACCTGTGGGTGTCGGGACAGGGCTGACCTGGTGAACCCGGGCTCGCTGCACTGCTCGGTGGGCTCGCACCCACACAGGGCAGGAACGGCTGCACTCACTCAGCTCCTTCACCTCTGGCTGCACCAGCCAGGGGATCTCAGTGCATCCCAGGGTGCATTCCTAAATAGTTAGGGATGAGTCTGAAACAGTCCATGGAAATCACATCCAGGTTTCATAACTAAATAGTACACACGTGTTATGGAATCTGCTTTTTCATTAAGAAAGGACTGCAGCTTTGCGGTGGGCGAGGGCTGATGGCTCAATACATGCAGTGGCACCAAGGCATCTCTGCTGAGAGGAGGGTTCAGCCCTTGCTGCCCAGTTCAGGGAAAAGCTGCTGATTCACTCATCACTTTCCTCAACATGACTTACCAGCTTATTCCAACACCGACTGCTCTGATAATTGATTTGGGCACAGGATCACACCAAGTACTTGCAGGGCTAGGATTGCTAGGATGACACAGTGACTTGTGATTTTCTTATAGTCTTGGCCCAGAGACCCACAGTGTGGGCTCTGCAGGCTGTGGCCCCAAAAGACACATCTGACTATCTAGTCTGTAGCACAATTTTCCCTTATCCTCTCAAGTGGCAGCCTCCCATGGGCTTCCAAGCAACAGCAGAGCCCTCTGACCATCAATCAAACACAAGGTTTTGGGCTCTGTGAAGCCACATTGCAGTCTCCCACTTCATTCCCAGATATACCATGGTGCTTACATTCCCTACTCACCCCCTAACAGAAGCCCAGCACTGCTGTGTGTCCTGCAGAGTCCTCAGGCTCAGATGCATTTCAAGGCTTGCAGATGATATGATGATACAGCCATCACCTTAAAAATTAATATGTGGAAACAAGGTCTTAACTGGAGCAGACAGATTTGACTCTATTCAGAGCAGAACAAACATCAGCAAGAATCGGCTGTGTTCCATGTCCACAGAAATGGTCAGGTGTAATTTTTGTGCACATCACAAGGCAGCACTAGTTTATTATTACTTTAATACTAATTTTTTTAGCACATATCACAAACAGAAGCCCCCTCCTTATGGTCTTTTGTGTAAGTCTTAGCATTAATTGTTACTGGAGATGAAAGAAAAATTGCTATCTGGTCAACTCAGTAGGAATTTTACTCTTTGTGAATTATCTCTAGAAAGAAGCAATTTCTCCATAAGTGTTATTAAAAACAGCTGCAACAATTGCAGCCTATGGTTCCTGTTAACTGCTTGCTAATGTAGCAGCTCAGGAGTTTCAGATTTAGCAATTACATGCTGTATTTCTGCTGTTTGGGAATGGTAGTAATGACATACAGGAAATCTCTCCTAAAAATTGCACTGCTTCCTTCAAATGCCACAAACACACCTGCCTCCAAAGACTTCTTTGTGAGTTTCTGTGGGAATTACAGCCTAAGGAGGGACAGCCACAGCTGGGGCAACTCACACAGCCCTGAGAATGAATATCAATCAAACACTGGGCAGTGCTTCAGCACAGATGACCCTCCCTAGAAGACAGTCTTCCCTGAGAGGCAGCAGTGCTCTGTTTCACCAAAGGCAAGTTTTTCACACAGGCAGTCTCAAACTCTGCAGGTTGCTTAGCAGTCAGCCACAGAAATGCAAGGCCACTGAGCAATCTGGCTGGTTCTCTGGGCTCTCATGAGCACAACTCAGAGCAGACCTTACACTTGCCATGCCAGGCTGGACCCCAGCCCTGCATGGTGCTCCCCGCAGACAGAGCTCTGCTCACAGTGGAGGACAGCACAGCCTGCCCGTACAGCACAGCCTGCCCCTAGGAGCTCCCAGATCAATGCTATTTTATTTAACAATCCCATTTCCTTTTCCTGAATTTCTGGAAAAAGTGTGGCATAGATCCAGGTGTTTCTCTCTGAAGTGCAGCCTACATATGGAAATAAAAACATTCAGAAAGGTACTGGGCATGCTAATTGACTGAACACCTCCAGCAGCCCTGAGATGCTCAAGGAGTGGAAAGAGGTGTGGAGCTTCACACCTCCTCCTGTAAGCACAGACAGTCTGTTTCCAGTGCCAGGAATGTTTGTTTGTGCATTGTCTCTCTCAGCTGCCTCTATTCCTCCGTATTGATCCGCTGCAGGCAGGGACTGCCAGGCCAGACCTGGCAGGGCTCCTGCACGCAGAGGGATAACGAGCTTTAGGAAGGATTGATTTTGTGACAAAACCCATGTAGGAGCACAGTACACACAGTGCTCTGCCTGCTGTAGACCACACAGATATGCAGAGCTCCTTGCAGGGGCCTCAATATTATTTAGACCAAGTAAATGTTAATATAATAAAGAACAAGTAGCTTAACTGCATTTTGAAGATGCATCTGATCTTATAACAAAGCCTTTGTGGACACCACCATACTCCGTATAAACCAGGTAGCATCAGGCAAACTGTTACAAGGATCTTGTTGTGGTGTTACAATAACATCTTCAGGATATTTGTCATTCCATCTGGACCCACATCCCCTGAAAGTGCATTGGAAATGTTCCCTCCAAAGGGCTCATCCATTGCAATACTCTACAGTGAGGAGATGACAGAGGAGAGCAAACCCCAGGCTAGAACAATGCAAAGAAGCACCCAAGTTGCTCTTTCATGCCAAGAGTGCTGCCTAGTTCATTTAAACGTATGCATTAGAGGGAGTTTGGAACTGTTCAGCCTGAAAAACATATTTATCAATGTGTATAAATACCTGCATGGAGGGTGTAAAGACACCAGAGACAGACTTTTCTTAGTAATGTCCAGAGAAAGGACAACAGGCAGTGGTACAAGCTGAAACAGAGGTTCTACCTAAATTTACTGTGAGAGCGGCCATAAACCAAGCAGTGACCAAAGGGAAGCAAAAAAAAAGGAAGCTGGTAGTCACATCAGGCTGAGTGCTTTCACTTCTCAGACTGCTTTCTTTCTGAATAGGACAGCCAGGGTAAGCTATTTCTAGAAATACATTTTTAGGATTGTAAACTTGAAAACTTTACTTTTTAATTTATTTTTAAAAATCAATTTTAGTTATTTGTTTTTAAAATATAGACTTTGGTCATTATTCAGTTTGACCCTATATTTCTCCAGGAAAGTAGGATTTATATTCAAACACAGAATTTTTCTGGGCTTTTAGATTCACAAGATAAACACAATCTTGCCTGATTGCAGGTAGAGAAAAGCACAGATTTCTTGGCATTTTAATCACCCATGAAGATCAATGGATTATTTTATGCTTTTTTGTGGAGAAAGACAGGACAGGGGGAAAAAGCCACATATATTGATTATCAAGCATCAGTGAAATGAGTAATAGGGTGAAACATCCTACGTAAGTTCTTTGCAGTTCTTGTGAAAGCTGCCTGCCAAGGAAATGTAGCTGTGCATGTAGGTTGTGATTATGCTAAAGAGGCACTAAATTAGTACATTACATGCCCCATTTAGCACTACTGTGCAAAATCTGAAAGTGCTAATACATTTTCTTTCTAGGGTCAAGAATCATTAAAGAATGGATTCATGGTCATTCATTAGCCAGGAAATTAAAGTTTGACGTCTGCTTTTCAGTTCTGATTTCTCTTAAATTGCAATGTTATATTAGAAGTCTTTTTTTTTTTTTTTTTTTTTTTTTTTAACCTTTGGGGCTGTAGAATGGTATGTATCATCCCTAAAGCACAGTATCCCCAAGCCATCCAGCCAGACTTTCTTCATAAGAGTGCTGTGTGGCTTTGAGGATTATTTAGAGGAGCTGAAAAAATGCTGCTGTGTGTTATTGAGAGTGGTCTCTTGCTCAGCTATATGGCTGTGAATGATCCGGGGCTGGAGCTGTAACCCTTCTCAGTTTGCATTACAAAGGCATCCTACACTGAGCAAGCAGAAACAGGGCCCTGCAGTTCTCTGTGGCCACCAGTCCCAGGAGGGCAAATGGCAGGTGTCCATGTGTGTTTGGAGAGAATAAACCTCTTCATTAAAACGAAAGGACCAAGTAAACAACAGTCCTCTCAACTCTCAGCCAGGCTGAAGGTAGCAGAAACCCTGCTTGGCCACTAAAACAGGCACACAACATGGGAAAAGTCCTCAGTAACCCCAACAAAACTCCTGGGATTACAGTCTCTGTTCTGCAAAAGCCTCTGCATGTGAGATGTGTCGGTGAGCTCAGTGGCACAGCTCACGTGCACGCACAGCACAGCTCACACACAAGTGTTTGCCAAAGCAGGGCTGCCCACGGGACAGGACATGCAGCCCAGGGACAGATTAGCTGACACTTGAGATGGCTTTGTTCCTGCTCTGCATCAGCACCCTCTGCAAGAATATAGGCAGACATTCCCATGTGCTCTTTCCAGCTTGCTCCTATGAAATTTGTATCAACAATAGGAAGGGTCTTGCTTGCTGCACACAACAGACATCCTAATGAGAACCTTGCTTTATGTCTCCACAGTGTTTTTCTTCCTGACAGGCCCAAAAGCATCCTGTACACTCCAGCCAATGTCTAAGCATCCTCACCATCCTATGGAGTTAACCCTGATTTTTCATGTGAATGCAACTAGTTTTGTGCTCCTCTTTCTGAAGAACTAGTACCTCTCTCTGTAAAAAAGCAGCTCTGAAATGGCAGCTTTTCATGGGAGACAAGGATGGAGCAAAAATAAATTCTACTCAGAAAACAAAACAAAACCAAACCAACCAAAAAAAACCCAAAAACAAAATTAAAACCAAAACACCAAACAGCCTGGAGCCTTCTATTGATCAGAGCCTATGGGCTGCCTTTGATTAATAATTTCTGCATCAATACTGCAACTGATGTAGTACTCAAATATGTTGCATTTAAGATGCCAACATCCAATTGGATTGGTCTGGTTATTTGTACTACAAGAGGCACCCAGTTCCAGTAAGAGGAATAGTGATATAATCATCTGTATGGCTAAGGAGGAGAACTTAGAAAAAACAGTTATTTCACATTCCACTCACCACAAAACACTGTCCCTTCCAGGCAGGCCATCAAATAATGCAAAAAAATGACAGAGTACATCTGAAAACCTAGAGCACTTATATAGCAGAAACAGACTAAATTTAATAATTTATTCATTAGAAATAATTTCCTTCCTTATAAATTGGTAGAATCGAAAGGCCATATTTCAATGATAAAGCATTGCTTAGTTCTAAAGATCCTGTGCTCTTTGATAAATTTATGCTGAATGCCTTTCCCTTTTTCTGAAATGTTGCTATCCCCGGAGAGCACAGGAGGAGCCATGAAGCACTACCAGCCTGACTTCAGACATAAGTGCTTTACCCAGTCCTGTCTTGCACCAGAACAACTTGCCAGTATGCTTGAGGATTATTCAGATGCCCCGATGCCCCTTGCCCTTACTGTGCTCCCAGCCCCAGGGTGCTGTGATGCTGAATCTGGGTCTTGAGCTTGGTCTGGTTAGAAGGAGCTCGGTGGAGATCCTGTCTATGCATGATGCGATCCCAGGCTACCTTCAGTGCTCACCTCAGAGCTTTCATGTGTGCAATGTTTCTTGGACTCATGAAATTATTTCCACAAAGTGCAGGCGATGGTCTGCCATAACCAAGTGACTCCAGGAGCTGGAGTTCTCCTGAGAACGTACAAGTACCCAGAAATACTCAAGCAGCCAGATCCTACAGCCAAACCACTGAGCTGCTGGCACTCAGCTTTGGTGCTTTTGGAGCCTAGATGGTGCTTTTTCAGTCCCAGCTCAACTCCCTGTTTTACTGGCTGGTACAATCACAACTGAGCAGACCCAAAGAGCCCTGTTGTGCTGGGACCAGCCTGCACAGGTCCACAGCCATGCTGTGCCCTTTCCTGTGGCTGCTTTCTGCTGCTGGCCTCATCAGAGCCATCCCACTCCAACAGCATCACTGGGCCATGTCTCACAATTCTGGTAATTATTCTCTTCCCAGGCTGTGAAAAAACAACTCTAATTAGTGTTTTCTGGAGAAGCCCTCTGCCTGACACCCTAGAAAAGATGCTGCAGGAGGCAGATGTGCAAGCACAAGGCAGCAGGGCAGAGAGGAGGGTGCTGGAAAATACTCCATGAGACTCCTGGGCCAAGCGTTATCTCCTGTTTCCTTTGAGAGCCCACATGAGACGGCCTTCCCAAAGCAACCTCTGAGGTGGCCTGTTCAGCTTTTGTCTCTCTCAGCAAAAAAATTTCTGCCCCAGCGGCTCTGAACAAGGCTTCCATTAACTCCGTCCCCGTGAGGGCAGCACGTGGGACAAAAAGCCCAACACTGCGTCCCGGCCCTCAGACAAGCCTGGAAACAAACGTTGCAGGAATTTGTCAGAATAAAATCACCCGCTCGGTGTCACTGCATAAATTTACCTACCTCAGCGCCTATTCAAGGCCCTTCCAAAGGGGCAATATTAACAGAGAGAGATCGGACACCATCTCTATAGCAACACCAACGCGGAAAAGTTATGGTTTCCCCAGCAAAGGGAATCCCTGTTTCAGGCACACCACCAAGTCTAGCTGTTAGTCTTGATTTTAAAAGCAATTCCCCTTCAATTTACTTTTTTTCCTTGCAATAAAACTTATTTAAGCAACAAGAGCACAGCAACCTGAGTGGAAGGAGAGCAACCAGAGATGCCCAGCACAGAAGGGATGCAGCAGAGGGATGGTGTGAAGTGCTGCAACACACACGCCTGTCAACAATGTAAATCACCAGCTCACTGCTGTGGGAAGAGCTTTTCTGGTGCTATTAAACTCACAGCAAATCCCAGAGTACCAAAGTTACCTGATGTCACACCTGAAAACTAGGATGAAAAGCACAGGTCAGAGTTCTAGTTTTCATCAAATTAATAATCACCAACTTCTCATTAAAAATAGTTCTTGAAATTAAATGTATGCCTTTAATTGTGGGCAAAAGAAAAGTGAGAAAGCAAAGAAAGCTGTCAGAGAGCATGAACTGTGGAGGAAAGTAGGACTCATTGAAATGAGAGCTTGATCATGCAGAGGATTTTAAAGCCAATCTAGCCAAAGATCCTTTAATTCAAATCACAGAGACAGGTCTGCTCTGTGTGGGGTAGAAATGAACGAGAATTTAGTTATGCCCCAAACTGTATGAGCACAAGAGCATACAGAGATTTAGCCTGAGAGCAGAGACTGGGTGACTAATGGGAACAAGCATGAGAAACAGTGTCATTTGGGGAAAATCAGCCCACACAGGGTTATCCACTGCAGAGCTAGCAGCAGCTCCATCTGCATGCTTTTTATGCTCGTGGCATGAGCCAGTTTTTACCCTCTGGTAATGCTTTCCATGTTGGAAAGCATTCCAAATACTTGGCAGCTTGGGTCTCAGGTGATGAATTTCTAAATTTGATATGCAAGAAGCAGTTTTGGAAGGCAGGTGATCCAGCAGCATTGCAGACACCCTTACTTCATTATTCTTGACAATTTATGACATTGATCTGCATTAAAACCAAATGAGAAAGCTTGAAATAGCCCCACAATTATGCTGTAGAGAAGCCTTAGGTGACCATCCATTAACACCTGCTGTGCAATAAATGCTGAGCACCAAAAAGAAAACTGGGCTTGTAGCTGGTTTAACAAGTTCTCAGCACTCCATGGCTACCCTGGCTGCAGATTTGTCCTCCTGCACCCCAGTATCTTAGTGAAGGTACCCCAAATAATGGCAAAGGCTCAACAAGCTCTGCTAGGGGGCCTTTGGGTAGACAGCTGGAAGAAAGACCCTGAAGTGCATGGCTGAGATGTGGCTTCACACAACTTTGTCCCATTGAAGTAAAGACTTCTAGATCTGGAACTATCATAACTTACTTGAGTCTAAGCTCCCTGTCCAAACTCCAGCTGCAAAGTAAACATGTCCAGCTGAAATACCACTGGAAAGATTAATGCTTAGCAAATGCATTAAGTGCTGGGAATGCAGGAGCTAAGGCAGTTGAGATAAATAAGGGGAAGCCTACTTCTAAGACACATTTGTACAGTTACATTTCAAGTATGTTTGCCAATAATATGTACTGTGGTATGACTCCAACAAGTGGAAAATATAAATTGCAGTGTATTTGCACCTGATGGTTTCACTAGGAGCATCATGAAGAGGAGGTGCCTCCCCTTTTTCCGTGGCTCCTTTCTCTCACTGATACACCAGATTCCTCCCTCTGCTTGCTCCTCCTTCCCAGAGCTTTGGGCTTTCCCAGTTCCACAGCATTGGGCCCAGCATCAGCAAACTGATGTGCTCTTCAACATCTTTATAAATTACTTGGACACAGGACAGGAAGGGATACTGAGCAAGCTCACAGACAATACAAAACTGGGATGAGCTGTTAACTCCCTTGAAGGCAGGGAGCCCTGCAGAGACCTCAACAAACCAGAGGCTGGGCAATCACCAACCATATGAAGTGCAACAGGGGAAAGTGATGGGTTCTGTATGGCACAGCCTGGGTACAGAAAGACTGGGGAATGAGAGGCTGGAGAGCTGTGCCAGAGAGGGACCTGGTCAATGGAAAATTGAATGTGAGTCAGCAGTGTCCTGGCAGCCAGGAAGGCCAACCCTGTCATGGGGTCCCTCAGGCACAGCATCATGTGCAAGGGAGGGGATTGTCCTGCTGCGCTCTGGGATGGCTTCACCTCCAGTGCTGGGGGCAGCTTTGGGCACCACAAAGCAGGAAAGATTCTAAACTATTAAAGAGCATACAAAGGAGGGCTGTGAATGGTGAAGGGCCTTGAGGGGAGGCTGTATGAGGGGCAGCTGAGGGCACTTGGTCTGTTCAGCCTGGAGGAGACTGAGAGGAGACCTCAGTGCAGTTACAGCTTCATTGAGAGGGGAAGAGGAGAGGCAGGCACTGATCTCTGCTCTGTGCTGACAGGGACAGGACCTGAGGGAGTGGCCTGAAGTTGTGTCAGGGAAGGTTTAGGTTGGATATCAGGGAAAAGTTCCTCCCCCAGAGGGTATTTGGGTGCTGGAACAGCTCTCCAGGGCAGTGGTCACAGCACCAAACCTGGCAGAGCTCAGGAAGTATTTGGACAATGCTCTCAGGCACATGATGTGACTCTAGGATATGGTGCTGAGCAGCCAAGGAGTTGGACTTGATGATTCTTGTAGGTCCCTTCCAACTCAGCAGATTCTTGATTCTGTGAAGCTTCTTGCCTGGAGCTCTGGGATTCCCCAAGGAGAGATAGCATTACACGTAAAAAACCACAGCAATAGCAAGCCCTACTGCATGGCTCATATGACCTCATACCCATGGCCAATACACAAACACAGTTTGTGACAGGAAACAGCCCTCTCCAGATACCTGCAAAAGCTTTTAGTAACCAGTTCTGTTATAAGAGAGGTTCCCTCCTTGGTCTCTTGTTTCTGCCCTGACAGATTTACTGGATAACCTTCTCTGCAAAGTGGTTCTCTCAGTCCCAATGGTAAGAAATATTTAGAGGCTGATGCTGCATGTGATAAACAGCACAACCCTTGGCAGCAGTAAACCAGACCCTTCTCCTCAGCTGTGACCACAGCTTCTCCTTGTTAAGCTCTTTATGTCATTAAGTGGCCCCACTGGGAACAGCAGAAAGCACAACCGGGAACATTAATGAAGATCTACAGCATTACAAGAAAAAGCTCAATGAATCAATGCCTCGTGCCTTATTCCCATGGCTGTGACCTGTCCCCATTAGTAACAGGAGAGGATATGAAATGGGAGAGATCTCCCCTTGTCCTTCTCCCTTGAGAGGTTTGTTCTGCTCAGCACTGATAGATGCTTGCAGCCAGCAGAGGTGACTTGTTGCCCTCATGCATCCCTCAGTCAGTGTCAGTCCTCACACCCCAATGGTGCAGGCACCAGCAGCTGGGACCAGCACTGGCTCTGTCACACATCTCTTCTGTCAGCTACGTTCACTGCAAAAGCAAACACCCAGCTTCTCTTGTGACAAAAATGTGCACGAGCGCTTAAAAGTGCAACCAGCAGAAAATATGCAGCAGAAAGGGAGGATTAGGAGATTTTTAGGCTGCTTTAGGAAAACCCAAGAAGCATGCATTAGGCAGCGGCATGCTCAGAGGAGGAGCAGTTCTTATGTCCTGAAATGAAGATCTGAGGCACGTGTTCAAAGTGTAGCACAGGAACCCAGGTGCATGGCCAGGGGATTAGGAAGGGGTTTTACACCTGCTCACATTCACTCACAGCCGGGTCCATGCTCTGATCAAATGGCTCAAGCAGCAGGGGGGACTGGGTGAAGGAAGGGGTCAGGGGATGGAGCTTCCTGACTGTGTCAAAGTGATTAAGACAGACCCAGATCTGACACAGCCACGAACTCTTGTGCTCTGTGAACGCCACCAGCATCTCTTGCCCAGGGCCCCAGCCCTGCTGCACAGCCCTGTAGAATGAGGAGTGCTTTAAGAGTTTCTGCACCCACATCTATACTGGGTCACCCTATAGGAACATACAGGTGTCTGTCTGCAGGAATGAAAATTGGTGAAAAACCTGGAAACTTTTATTTGGTATTTCCTGTACAACCATTGCAAATAAAGCAATAACCCTGAATTGCTCAACTATATTGAATTCCATAGTTTAAATAATTCAATCCAGGGAGATACATGCACGTAGCTATCCATGGCACAAAAGTGGCTCCAAGGCTGAGTGCAGGGAGTTATTCTGCTACACAGTCCTTGTTTTTCCATTGTTGTTTTTAGTACCTAAGCAAGGACTATATGAAATAAATTTTGCATTTCCTTACAAGGGACTTTTTTGTAGAGGCAGCAATGGTAATATGAGAGCTCAGTGTTCATGCAGGACAGCACTGAGGGCATGTGGGCAGTTATAAGGCTTGTACTGAGGGTAGATCAAAGGGTCTCTGGATCTTCAGAGCTTTCTAGCAGGCTTGGCAGGAATCTTTACAGTGCATTCAACATAGGTTTGGGGCACTGATAATAATGTTCACACTGATATCAATCAACCCCATCAGCCCTATCCTGAGACACTGCTTTCTTGCAAAAAGGATTAGCAGGAACAGTTGTCTGTGGAAAGGAAGGAACAAAAATTTTGGGTTTGTCCGAAATCCCTGGGAATATGTCAGGAAGAAACAGCCATCCGCTCTTAGACCTGCCTTGCTCCTGATAGAAAAAAAAAAAAAGGAGTTGGGTTCTGTGGCTGCCTGTGAGCCTGCTTACCCCTCCCAGTAAGATAACAATTCATCTGTGAAAAGATTTAACACTTCCCCATCTTGCTGTAGCTTCCTTAGGCACAATCCACAGCTTCTGCTCCCTCCAAACCCTTCTCCACCTCAACAGCCCGTTGGTGCATCTTCTTTCTCTATGTTTATCTCCTTGGCTCTCATGTGTAACCAGCACACAGAGTGAGCTTGAAAAGGGCAGGATGTGCTCCTGCCACTTGACCCAGTGTTACTGACATGGTGGCCTGTTCCTTGCAGGAGAGCTTTCCCCAGGTCACTGCCTGGTGACTTGCAGAGCTAGGATCAGGGAGCTGCAGTTAGGGACTGGCTGGTACTCCAAGTGTCTGTGATGGTCTTGTTCTAACCTTGCCACCAGGCAATTGAACCTCGGGGATTTAAAATCTTAGAGGTGAGCCAGATAGTAACCTTCCCTCAGACTGGAAAATCCTGGAACAGGACAGTGCAAAGCAACCCCTTTCAGCAGACAGCAGCTTCCAGTCCAAGAGGGCCACCAATCTCCTTAGAAAGAGAAGACATAGAAGGGACTTCATCTGTTCTGGCCTCTCTGCTGAAAGAACACCAAAATCTTCGTTTCACAGCATAGAGAATAGTGGTGTTAGCAGTGGCTTCTCTGCCCTTCAGAAACACCTCGAGTCCAAAGTGCAATGCCAGGTCTGGGAACCCAGCTCCAGTTCATGCTGCCTCATTATCTTCTCAGCCTTGTTGAATCTTTGTCTCTAGTGTGGATGGTAAACTCTCAGGGGCAGTGACCATGACTCAGTTCAGTGAGTGCCAGACAACTGCTGGAGCTCAGTTAATGACGAGACAAATCCCATGGACCCATTGTCTTAAGTGGGAGTTTTGGCTAAGTGAAGACTTCGGGGATTTGCCCAATAATAAGTCAGTAATTCAGGATGCACTTAAAGACACATTCAATGTGCCTTTGCAGCAACATCCTTGGGAAGTGAGCATTTGTACTCCAGAGCACAACTGCGAGGAAGTCTAATATTAATTAGGAAGCAAACTCAAGGGCCCTGAATAAGCCCTTATAACAAAAAGATCTTTTATTGAAAAACTGTAGAGGAGTGCAATGCCAAAGTTTCCATGCCAAAGTAACAATAAATGAACTGCAATTAATGCCTTTAAGGCCAGTCTGTAAATTCGATCTTAGCTTAAACAAAACAAGGAACTTCTAAAAACATCTTTTAGAAACAGTAAGAGGGAAAAAGAATGAATGTAAACTTAAATAAAATACACAGGTTGATTCAACCTGTTTCAGCTGATAAACGGCGTAGTACTTGTTCTGTGCCAAAGTGACACTTGACCTCTATATATCTTCTTAATGAAGTCAGCAGAGAAAGACACCCAGTGAGCCTTTGTAACACTGTAAGCAAGTTGCAAGCTGGGCTTCACTAATGGGAGCTGTCACTTGGTTTTTTCCAGGTCACAAACTAAGAAGAGCAATTAAATCAAATTGGAGGCTGTACAGATTGGAGCAAGCCTCAATAGACCAGGTACCTAAATCATTAAAGACATAGTTCTTTTCCATGATAAATTGTTGAGGAGAGTGAAACATGCTGCTGGTCATTAATCTAGGCTAATCAGCTTGAAAGCTAGGTTGTTTTATTTAGTAATTAACTGGTTATTTGAAAAAAATGATACATGGCCTATAGAGCTGCCATCCAGCAGATAATAATGCAGAGCAGTGGGGAATCTCTTGAGGGCAATTCATGCCTTTTCAATTATAGCCATTGGCAAACTCTGAAAAATGGCTCTAGGTTTGTATTGACACGTAGTAAAGAAAAACACTCCAAGCAACATAGCAGGCATCTTGTGCATGCTGGTAATTGCTCTGGCCTGCCCCTTACAGACTGCACTAAAGCAAACCAAACATTTTGGAGGAATCCTTCTTCCCATCTCTTGGATTTAGTGTTTGTCAGACCCTTCTGGATGTGGGGCTGCTGCATGTCGATGGCCAGCTCTGCAATGAGGGGGGCTCCAGCCTTTACAGGTAGGGGCTGCATCTCCCCACACCAGGGCACAGTCACCGTCTGGACTTCTCCAGAAGTGCTCCATGGGTCCCCACTTGGCTGAGACCAAATACAGTCTAAGCAAAGAAGCTGAAATCAAATGTCTGCATAGCCTGCGAGCAAGGGCACCAGCTGATCAATCCTGCTGTCCCACCTGTTTATTGATGGTCAAAATACACAGCACTGGCTGTGCTGCAGTGAGAAATCATCTTTGCAAGAACACACTGAAAGGTAAGTGTCACTCAGAGCCAGCCACAGCTATGACAAGGTTTTTTTCACACTCAGCCCTTCCACTCATTTTGCACAGGGGCACCCAACACCTTTGCTCCAGCCATGGATGTATCAATAATTTTCCTTTGGTGACCAAGACAGGTCTTAGAGCATGATCAGTAATTGCATCCAGGTGTCCACAAAAAGCCACTCAAATGCAGGGATCAAGCAAGTGAACCATGTGTCCCCAGAATGCTTTTTGTCCTTTGTTAAGTTACGTTGAATACATAGACAACAGCTCTGGCTCCAGAAGTTCCTAACCATGAGTGTCATGCATGCTTGTCCTGTTTTTCACTCTACCCTAGACATGTGCTGCTGGCTCAAGTTGGAGACAGGATACTGGGCTGCCCAGACCAGAGGTCTGATGAAGCAGGACTGCTCTTTTGTTAGGTACATTCTCTCCCTAAGATTCAGAAGAAAATAAATGCATGGCTGACGCAGCAGCAGAAAGGATCTGGGCTGGATGGAGGGGCAGTACCCTTAGCAGGTGGGTAAGCACTGTGCAGATGGATGGGCCTGTGGCTCAGTCACTGTATCTAACCAACTGTACTTCAAAAATACTTCTGCTTTTGAGAGTCTTTGATGGAGATTTCAGAGGCAGGAGGAGAAAAGAAAGAGCCTGATCAATGGGGCAGGAAGCTGCATCCACTGTGCAGAAGCAGCATCCACCACACACACAATGCTTGCAAATACAGGCCATGCAGGATTATTAAACCTGGTTGTGGGGGTCAGGAGAGCCCCCAAGCCAGTAACATCCCACAGAGCAAGCCAAGCAAGTTCCAACCAGCTTAAAAAAGCACCCGCTAATGAAAAACTTTACCAGGAAAGCAGATCACATCAAGGCCACACAGAAGCCTCAGATCCTTTAAGCTGCACTTTGAAGACCAGTGGTGACAGACTGACAGATAAAGGCAAGGTCACAGGCCATCGAGACCCCCTCCAACACACCATGCAGCTGAGTTGGAAAAAAGAAGAAAAATCATTGTTGCTATTTGACTAAACATTATGAACTAAAAATAGCTGAATATCTCTGATTAGGAGAATTCCAAGGGCTTACAATTCTTGCCACTTGGGGTCCAATTTTCCTCTCTTTTATTATGGGCATTAGGTTTTGGACAATACCAGGGCTACAGAGGGCGTATGTTAAGTTAGTCTAAGCCGGCACCACGCGAACCTTTGCACCCTGTTGGCTACTTTGCCGAATATTTCTGTCTCCAAATGAGCTGTAAAGGTTGCAGTTTTTCTGGCAGCAGCCAGCTCAGTTCCCATTAACACATTTCATGAGTATAATTTTCAACAGTATTAATAATTGTCCTCATAAAAGTCCGTGAGAGGAGCTTAATAGACTATACTGTTTTATTTCCATGAAATTCCTGCTCTTTTAAAAGCTCTCCATGCCTGGAATTAATATTTTCTACTTTCAGATCTTGACCAACTGTTTCCAGGCATGAACTTTCCTACTTCAAGTGGGCTAATGCCAAATGAAAAACAAAGTGATCTGAAGTTCTGCCAGACCCTGCAAGTTGCGTTAAAAAAGTCAAAGTTGAAAGGGGCTGAACTGCCAGTCACCCCCAGATGACCAGGGTGAGACTTTGGGGAATCATTAACTCTAAGAAAGGATTTTCTGACTGCACTGAAGACCTCATCAGCCTTTGGGAATGCTCACTGCAAGGCCTATCCCACAAGGGATGGCAACCAGCCAGATCTGGCCACACAGATGTAAAGCCATGATCTAGTTGCAGACCAGGACCTTGGGCCTGGGGTCAGACAGTGGAGGAGCAGCAGCCGGGATTGCTGAGCTGGTTTTGCATGTTTGGTTCATTCAGCCTCTCTTAGTTTCCATCAGCAAAACAGAGTACCAATCTCGGCAGGCACAAAACACTCTGAAGCATTGAAAAGAATTCTGGCTGAAGCTGAGACAGTCTGCTTGGAAACCCATCTTCAATAACTTTGCTTAGGCCAGTAGGGAACAGAATAAATAACCTCCAAGTTCAGCATCCAGTAATAATTAACACTCTATAATAACACATTCAATCTCTAAATTCCCCAATACAATTATGGGAAAATAAAAAAAAATCTCAGATACTTTTCTTTATGAATATTTACCTTGCACTGGAAAATCATCTTAGAAAAACAAAATATCAAGCAAGAAAAAGCACAAACGCTGGGTCTGGCTCAAATATTTCATGTCAAAGATTGTTGAACTCCTTTGATTTCCAGTTAAGTGGAAACAAATAGCAGGAAAAACTTCATTTAAGTGGGTGGACCCCCACCCAAGCAATATCAAACAACCTTGAAAACCCCGGATTAATGTTGGCAGAAAGAGACCAGATGATCATTGGTGTGCATTATGCCTCAGAATCTCCTTTTGATCAAGCAAACAACTCACCTTACCTCTGTATCTTGGACCTAACAGATCTGTTCTCAGCTTATTACAAATGAGACTGTGTTATCTTGAAAATGTTTACCTGAAATGTTATACCAAAACCACTACAACCTCTCACTCCTTAACCCCACTGTCTTCATTACCACCTGAAGCCCTCAAATTTGCGTGGGGGTGTTTGACTGGGACAATGTTTTCTGAGGTAATTCTGCCCTCATTCCTCATTAGAGTAATTGCAAGCAAAGTTCATATCTCTGTCCCAGTGATGGCCAAGCAAAACATACCAAAGAGGAATGACATTCTGGGGAACCCGAAAACTGGAATACTGGCAGAATTACTGAAAACAAAACGATATACATGAACTCCTGGGAATTTATGCCATAATTGTCCCAAAATGTTTTGACTTAGACTTTGCACACTCTATCAGTCCTCTGCCACCTAACCTGATGTGATTTCAAGGTGATCCTTTTGTCTCTTGACTACAAATTAAGCCTTACATACAGGAAAGCTATTTTCAGAAGGACTTGGAAATGGGGGATTTCAGGCACAGCATATTTCAACCATGAGGCATTTCCAGAGAAAAAGTCTGTAGCAAAGCACTAGTTTTAGAATTCTAACAAGCAAAAAAAGCCACTCTTGTACTTCTCGTCAGCCACGTGCGTTTGCACAATTAAAGCAGAATAGTTCCTTCCAGGGCTTTGTTGAGCCTGGAATAGCCCTATGTGAGTGTGCAGTGTGGCATACCATGCCCATTCTCTTCTCTCTGCAGGTCTGTCTGCCCAAGGCAGCTCCTCTGCAAACTGTGGAGTAGTTTGCTGAGTCTGAGTAGTGTTTCTGATAATGTTTAGGATCAGGTGTTAGTAAACTCCAAGAAATACTCAGTTCAGGTAACACTGAAGCCTTTGCTCAAATGAGTATTTCCTTAAATCAGAATGCAATTTTCACATTAGCATTTATTCTTAAATTATTGGGCCCAATGAACCTGACAAATTCTGGGAAAACTTTCCTACCATACATGAATGAACATTTTGAGGGATAAAAGTTCTTATTCAGGGATTGTTCTCATCCTAAAATCAACCCTGCAGGTAAAAACCAGTGCAGCCAAAAGTTCCAAGCTCAATGCTTACAATACACTCTAAATGTGGCTTAATGCATATTTCCACTTTTTCTAGGTGGAGTTGATGGAGGCTACTTTAAGGCTGCTTGTCTCTTTTCCATTATACATTCTGATTATCAGTGGTTGAAAGAACTATCCTCAACATGTAACTGTTCACAATAAAATTTCTTCTGCTGGTTGGTTGGTTCCAGTTAATTTCTTTGTTGCTGTTGAATATAAAGTAAAAAGGCTGAGAATCTCTGGAGCTTCTTTACTTAGGAACTGGACTTCAGATTTATTAGAAGTCTAGGTCTCAAATATCTTCTTAACTAAAAGTTTGCCTTTTTGGGGTTAAGACACAGTTTTGGACAATTTTGAAGAATACATTTGAAGACAACAGTTTTTGAAGGAGCAGAGTTAATGAAGTGACACCAGTCCATAGGTTGTCAGACACATATATGCAGTTTTCAAGGCTGGTACAACCTGTGAAATAAATAGACAAGTATATTAAACAGCAATATAAAATGTTCTTGCCTTTGTTTAGTACAGAACCAGCTATCCATATGCAGAGGAATGACAATTTGTTACCATGTCATAAGTCCGACTCCAAAGCCTCAGGAGGGTGGACAGCTGCTGCCAGCTGTATTTGGCCTGAGCTCCTGCTGGGAGGCAAGCTGGAAGATGCTGCCTCACACAGAATCCAATTTATTCATCAGAAGGCTGCCATTCCCCTTCCGAAATGAACTCATTACTGTCTTTACTGAAGTACCAGGCTGTCCTTCCCCCTCTGCTTCCTTCACCCAAAGAGCCCTCAAGATCCAGCTGAGCCTTTCTGGGAGCTGCTTTCTTCAGAAGGAAGCCAGGATCTGCAAGTTAGTTGCCTCATTCCTAGCACAGAGTGCATATAGATGTATTTCATCCAGAAGCAAAATCACATGAGCTGAGTGTATTGTATAAAAATGAGCTTTAAACTTGGGAAGGACTCAGACACCAGAACTGGGTAGTAGCTGAGAAATCAGTTTCTGCTGTAGCAAGCTTTGGCCGGCTAGGCAGAACAGCAGCCACTTGTGCCATCCACGTTTGCAGGTGAACACAAAAATACTGCAGCGCTACAGGATGGTCAGGCTCATCTCTCTCGTAGGGCTGATGGCTGCTTTCTTTGTCTACTTCACAGCTATTGCTGGGAAAAAAAAAAATACTTGCTTTGGCAAAAGGAAGAAACAGGTCTGACTTCTCCCTCCTGGCTGGGATTTCAGTCAAGGAAGCACAGTGGAGGCCTTGTTCTCCCCTGAAAGTTCAAGACGGTTTTGTTTAAGGGAAATAGAGGCTTCACCAGCTGCTTTTTGGTAAAAGAAGCCTAATAGACAATAGGTGAATCATACCCAAAAGCAGTCACTTGACATCAGCCACAAAAGCTTCCAGCCTCATGATCCATGAACCTCTGAACTAATATAGGAAGAATTACGATGGCATTTTCCTGAAGCGTGCAGCTTTGTCTCTCCCTTTTTGCTCGGAACAAAATCACAATCCCATCTCTCATTCCCTTCAGCTCTGAGTGACCCGAGACGAGTCTGAAATGCAAAATGGTCACAGGACTTGTCCCATCTCAGCACCTGGTAGTGAAATCCATGCTGGCCTCTTTCTTTTTTCTAGGGCCTTAAATTTCTTCTTAGCATGTGACTGCATTAATCTCAAATGCAAAGCTGTTATTTTTTTCCTGAGGCAGAAGGGAAAAGGAAACACCAGTAGCTCAACCCAAAAGGGCAACAAACAGCAAATGCTGGTGCTGTGTCTCCATTAAGGATATAAAAAACTGTGGATTAATTTTTTAATACTTCTGTGGAGGAGACCAATCCTCCAAGCTGGTGGGCACCAGTGCAGAGCAGCAGGATCCAGTTCTCTTTTTGCAGATTCACCTCCAATCATTGTTCAGGCTACTGTTTCATATGTAATATCATAACTACTGATGTGCAGCTACATACTATCCAAACAGATTCAATGTTATATATGCCACCATTATAGCTTGCAAGCTGGTCTAAATAAAGATTCTATGCACTTCATATGCAAAACAAACTTGGTCGAAGTGGAGATGTCAAGCAAAGGAAGGGCAGATCTGTTTTAATCATCACCCTTGACCTAAATATGAAACAAATAACGAAGCTGTAATGAAAAAAGACCAAAGGTAGCAGGGAACAAAACCATTGTGAATGACACTATTCTTATGGGGCATGTCCCCACTGAATCACCCACAGCTGAATTGCTCCAGTCTCATGCACAGGGGTCACTCACAGCAGCAAATGAGTGAACAAAGCAGAAGGGAGAGACCATGGATTGCTGCTATGGGTACTGGGAGGTAAATGACCCTGGACCTTCACAGTAGTCATGGGGAGGTTTCATTTTGGAGCAGTGCTCTGCTCACATCACAGGATGAGTGAGATGGTATTTTTTCAGCTGCCTTTTGGCTCATTACTTTTTTGTCACTTCTAATATGTTCTTCTGGAAAAGAAAGAATTGACAGTGGAGTTGCAACATAGCATTTCCTTTCCAGTGTGGTTAGTGTTACCTGTACCAATCCAGAATGATTTTTCTCTGTTAAGTATTATTTTTCAGACTCTTGAAGCCTAGTCTGGGCTCAAGGTAGACCTTCAACAATAATAAAGGAGGGTGGTGCAGATAGCTTTCAAAAAGAGAAAAGAGCTCCTTCATGCTGTCATGCTGTCACCCTCAGTGTTTTCAGGAAGAGAGTGGATTGTTTCAATATCAGTTTGAAGTAACCATGGCAGAGACAGATGTTTGGTTTTAGAGAGCAGGCAGTAAGTTTATATTGTCAGAGCAAACACTTGGGACTCCAGAGCACAACATCCCTTGCTGTTTACCAAATGTGTTATGCCAGATTCAGACCTGAAGATGCACTTCATGGTAACAAAAGAGGACAATGCTTTTATCCTGCTATTGTCAACAGTGTTTCAGTGCTGAAGACTTTAGTTCAATATTTGCCAAGCAGTAAAATGAGCAACGCCTGTCAGTTTGTTGACCTAGATGCATCAGTTACTAGAAAAACTATATTGAGCAGACAGCAGTTCAGGTTCAATTGTTTGGGACCAAATTCCAGACACATAACTTAGTTACATTCACTAAAAAACTGAACAGAAGAAACTGCCGAAGTATTGTTTGGATGCTGTGACAGAGATACAACAAACACCCTTATGCTGAGACACTTTGAAAGCAAGTTTGTAACAACAGTTTTGTCAGAGCCAGGCACTACAGTTCCGGCAGACTGAAATTCCAATAGGGATTTCAAATTATATCACTATTCTTCCTGGAAAGGCTGAAAACCTTAAAAAATATTACCTTTGCCTTAATGCAGAATAACCACTATGACTTCATGTTCAGATGTCCTTCTACAGCAAATGTTGGTATGAGGGTACATTTTTACCAAACCGTAATTCTGCGATCATCTGCCTCAGCACAGCCAGAAAAGCTTGAGGTGACTATCCTTGCTGGGAAGGCTGACAGGCCTGGAAAAGTGCCTGCCCTTGTCATATATCAGGGCACATATAGGGACAATTAGTACTCGAGTTTCACCGAGTCCTGGAAAAGTGGCAGGGGCCAGAGGCTGACAGCAGACTAAATGTCCTGTGCTAGCATTCATGCAACATCACTGACTGATCTGTAGCTGCAATCCATGCACAACGGACTCACAAACCAGCAGAATGGGCTGACACATTCCTGCGGAGAAAAAGCAAGCAACAACACCTAGTTAAAGCAAAGATCTAGCATGGTCTCCTCTGTTTACCGCAGGCACTGTTTCAGGCTTCAAAGGGATGACAACACTTAGACTTCAGCTAAAGAGCTGACAATCATCCCTTCCCCACCAGGCTGAACATGCAACTTCATGCCTGCAGGTAAAAGCTGTCAGAATCAGGACAGGATCAGCAATTGTGAGAATCCCTCTTCACCTACATCATAGTGAGACAATTTTACAAAAACTTGATTGATGAAATCCGCTATAGAATATGCCTTTGTGCTGCACTGCAGAAAAGCTGGCAAAATAGTTTTGCCCATCTTGCCCAAGGAATCTCCCTTTCACAGAGCATCCCCTGCCACTCACTGGCCTGGAACAGTGTCCTGCATCAATCACACACTTCAAATTCTTCCCACTGCGTGGACTCTACACACAGGGTGTTTACTGACTAGCAAGCACACCAAAACAGGCATGACAAATACCCAGTATATTAAAGGCAGAGGCCCACAGTTGGCTCCAACCCATGCTTTTCTAAGACAATGCACATATGTCACAGAGATTCCTCTCCAGCTTATCCAAGCTCTCAGAAAGGCTTTTCATTAAGTTTTAAAAGAGGCCTTGGATGCTAAGATACCATTCTGCTTTCTTAAGTAATGTCACAAGACTTCTGCTTTGGCCACACAGTTGCTTTTTAGAAATGAAAAGGAGATTCTGTGCTTCTGCTTGGGACAAGTGGCAAAACCACTGGAATCTTTTTTATAAAGAATGGAGGCGAAAGAAAGAGGAGAAAAAAAAGGATCAGGAACTGAGTTCAGTCACTCTGGGAACCCAGCCTTTATGTACTGTTTACCAAAAGGATGAGCTGGGGAAAGGGGTGAGGGGCAATAGTGTGCATTAGGTCTCACCTGCTGATTCTCAGGAGTCATGAATATTCTCATAATCCCCATCTCTTGGCCCAACAGGCTACAGGCCTTTTCATCACAGAGCTTGATTTCAGTGAGGATCTGGGAGTTGCTCTAAGCTTCAGCAAGTGCTATAATATTCCCTTGTTTCCACATGAAAACAGCCTCTTGCCATGAACCACTCTCCAATGTTTCTTCTCTGTTACTCATCTCTAATGGCATTTATCTTTCACACTAGATAAGATAAATTCTGTTTTGGGCTAGGCAGAGATCAGTCAGCAAGTCACGATTTCTGAGGCACTCAGCATGTCTTTTTCTTGCATAATTATGCACATGTAATATAAATGTTCAGATACAGGTATTTATATAAAATGTGATACATGCCTGTAGCTAAAACCAAGACAGCAAAAATTAAAGTGAAAAGGCGTATGAGCAGTAGTAGACAGAGAAATTTTACCATATATTTTCAAGAAAGATTATTGCAAGCATCTGATCTGACTTTCAGCACCTTACAGGCCAAAGAATGTCACCTGGTGAGGGTGTAATTTGCATTCCCACGCAGAGGGCAGAGAAGGAGGTTGTGCCAGCAGGGAACGCAAACAGGGTGTGCAAAAACATCCAACAGAGTCCAGGAATGAACCTCACCAGATAAACTATGGCTAGCTGTACTTCCATAAGCTTTATGGAATTCCAATTTTCAGGCACTAGGCAGTGGAAAATGATTTTCTTTTTCTGGCAAGGGATGTGCTATTTCCTCCAGCTGAAGGAATAGACTTTGCATAAGCTGACAGGAGGGGAAAATGGACTTTTTAAAAGGGAAGCTCTTATTCTTCTTAGAGCAACGGTTTCCAGTGGTAACGAATAAAGAAACATTTAATAGCTTAAAAATGCTTTCTTGCAAAAAGATCTAATTGATTAGAACTTCCAGATAAAAACTAATCTTCTGACCATTGGTGAGAGCAGAGGTACAATAAGAACAAAAAGGATAACACTGTCTTCCTGGTTATTATTGGAGGATTAAATAAAATTTATTTATTTGTACATATTTTTGAAGGGCCTTATACAGATAATATTCCTGCTGGTCTTGCTTGTGAGATAGTAAGGAAGGCCTATACAAAGCTGAATATCTGCAATAGTGAAATCTTGTGAAAGTATGAAGTGTTTTAGCAAGCTATTCCACTTGGATTAAAAATTTAGTCCATAATTAGTTCCAAATTACCAAAGAGTTTGCACATGTAAATAACTTCCAGTTTAAGTGGGTTTGAGATTACAACAGTTAGATAAACATATTGTCCCCCTGAGATGTACAAACAGCACAGAGGAATCAGAAATGAAGCATGAGCAGTTTGTTTTGGGATGTCATGAATCTGTGCAGGATGTGGAAACTTGCTTTTCAAACTTAATACTACTACTTACTCCATAACATGTCATTATTATTAGTCTATAACTGTATGCAGAAAATATGTTAATATGCATAGGCATTGGTACGATAGGTAACATCTCTTATGACTGCACTTTCAAGCTACAGTCTACCAACAGAAAACCGTTAGTATCTACATTTTTTAAGGCAACATGGGGTATGACCATCTTCATTCATCCCCTTTATGCCTGTGTCTTCTGTATCAACTCTGAGGCTTGAAGGCCTTACAGATTTGTCCCAATATCTGTTTTGGCTTGTGGAAGCCTTTAGTAAAGGATGCCTGCAACACAAAGTGATGGGCTCAAATATCAAACAGACCTCTCACCAGGTTTGTACTGGGCTAAGCTGATGGAGACTTGAACTGGACACTTCAGACATGGCAAATTTACTGTGTACAAATTAACCCTTGGAGAGAGCAGTGTTTTTGCATTGAAGCTGTACTTCAGTCATCCTTGTGGGTCCCTTCCAACTCAGGATAGACTATGATTCTATAGTTTGTGTTCTGTTTGAGACCTTTGGAATCCATTACTCAGGAGGTATGAACAGTCCTCTAAACATCATGGCACTGACAGTGCAGAGGGCAAATTTATAACTCTGCAGGACAGCTGTAGTGGTATTCCCATCTCATGTTTTGCTCTCTGGTGCTCTTTCTACAAAAGTGATACAGAGCTCAGGCAACTCTGGTGTTAAAAATTTTATTGCTCCCAAGATTCAGTCCTGGCATGCAGGAAAGCTTTGCCTTCCTTACCATCAAACATGATCCAATATCAATCCCTAAAACAAACCTGAGTCTCTTCAAGAAGTGCTGTTCCAATTTTAGACATCAGTCTGAAATGCTCCTTTGATAGCCACTGGTGTTTGGTGCGTGCTGCAGTCAGCTTTTGCCTCAGCCTCACCTCCTTCCCAACTAAAACACATAACACTGGGCTGTTCAAAGGTCATTCTTTGTTTGCTTCATGACTGCTCCTAAGACAGATGTTCCAAGGCACGACAGAGGATATAAACACGTGCATACTGGGGGAAAAAAAAAGGTGTCCAGGTGTTTAAGCAATGCCAAATGCTAAAGAATTCCAATCACTGCCTTCTCCTTTAATCTGGCAATTCCAAGGGACCAAGCATGTCAAGACTTGTACCCAGAGCACTTTCTGCTCGGGTGAGTTCAGACAAGGTCTGCATTAACTCCCCAACCTGCGAGAAAATTATTTGAAACAAAAGGTTCAGATATGTCCCTTTCCCTCCAACAAGCCTGGAAACAAATGGTACAGGAACAAGGTCAGAAAGAAATCATCCGCCTACCATACCACTGAATTCATTTACCTACCTCAGAGCCCATTCAAGGAAAGGGGTGGGATGGGGAACAAGGAATGATATAAAGCAGAATGAAGCTCTGGGGTCGCTCGCTACATTACAAGATTTGACAGGCCTTTGCCAGCCTTCAGCTTCTTTGTGTCTTTCACATAATAGAGAAACACAAACTGAGCAGCCTGTGATCTGGGGGTTGCACTATTAGATGAAGCAAACCCTTTGCAAATGCTAATAGTATTGTAGCATCCTGTCAGGCAGCAACACAAAAAAGGATGTTGATTTTCACATGAACCAGAACAGACTCATTGTAAAGAAGGCTGCAATGAATGTTCCATCTCTAAACATCAAAAGCTACAGGCAATTGGCTTGTGGACATGAGGCAAACACTGCTTCCAATGTTCCTAAATATAGGGGACATACCTTAATATTTACAAGGCTGGCAAAGAGAGGGCAATTGCTCGAAACAGAAGTAAAAATGGTCTTCAGTTATGATTTCTGTAGGAAAATAATATCTAGATCTAAAGAGATTTTTGTTGTGCAATTTACTGGGTTTTTCTTTCTAACAGTCTGGAAGAGATGATCCTCATGAAACATGATTGTGCAGTTTCAGTCCAAGGTAGAGTTTATGTCACTTCCAAATTGTAAGGTTGGTAGTAATAGAGCACAAACATGCTTGCCTTTTGCAGTTCTATGGATGTGGCAGCTGTCAGTCCTGTTCAATAATGCTCACCCAGGTGTTTCCTGAAAAGATCTCTCAAATATTTTAGAGGATGTAACACTCAAGTTTCTATTCTAAAACTTATTATAAAACACCCCTTTAATTCAAACTTCACATCCTCCCCTATATTAGTAATGCTATAAGGCAAGGTGTTATTGCAGTACACTGACTAACCTTCAAAAAGTTTATTGTTGTCCTTTGGGTGAAAAACCTGAACAAACCTCACCTTGCTGGCTGTCACTACCAAGGATCGTTTAGGAAAGCTGTTTTAAAGTTCTATTGGGAAACCACCAGTGCTCTGGAAGTCTTCTTGGAGCCTACAGACTCCCAAAAGCAGCCAATAAAGTCTTCTATCAGTGCTCTGCAAACACACAAGAGTTTGCAGCTATGCACAATAAGCTGCTTTTCAGCAGATTGCACTAGAAATATTTCTGGAAATGGCAGTGGAACAGCACCTAAAGCCAATCCCAAGAAACTTAAAAGTTAATTTCAGAAATGTTTCTAGAACTATTTGTGAGGTTGGCTCTAGAACTGTTTCACCAGTACTTTCAGAACTACTTCCTGAATCACTACTAGTCAAAACTAAAATCATGTCTCTTACTTTCAGCACTTCTTACAGAACAGCCTGGATAATTTCACCTTCTGATGTGCTGAAGCACTAAGGTGATGGCAGATGCAAGCAAGATTTGTATACACAGAAATATACATGGGTTTTCCATTCCAGCATCACAGTATAAACAACCATTAAAATCTGCACCATTTCTGCTTCTTGCTACCCTTTCTAGACAGTATTTTATACTAAAAAATTCCTGCAATAGCCATATGCTGTGAAAGCTCTGTGATAACAGCTTTCAAGAGTTACCTGACTGTGTAGGACCTATCTTACAAGGGTTTTACAATGCATTTCATTTATCTTGCTGAATAAAAACTAGCAAGTGACTGATCATGGTCTATAAAGATTACTGCAAGGGAAGATGGATTACTGAACTAATTACAAAATAGAACAGGATCCAAAAACTTTGAACTGACATTTAAAAAGAAAAAGGTTCCTTGGATATGGTATGTCACTAAGATGGTAAGTTTTTTCAGATAGCCATTAATGTTAAGTTCTTGTGAGGGTATTCCCAGAATCTGAGGAACGTTCATCACTGTACATCCCATCCATGCAAGGAAGCACTACTGGAAGATTTCCCTAAAGCCCCTCAGGACACAGAAACACATTCCAAATAGTCAAAATACATCTCACACTGCAACTCTGCAAGAACACAGAGGTATCTACACAGACAGTTCATACAGCAGTATCTTCCCTGACATAAGAATCCCATGGACCCCTCCAGCACCAAATCCCACAGAGAACAAAGAGTTCTGGCTGACTCAAGGGGTCCTGGGTCAGGTTTAGAGATCCTAGTACTTCAACTGATGAAATCTCTTGCATCTTTTTTTAATACCATTTTTAAGAATTACTAAGCTGCATTAAAGATACATGAAAATTCACGGTAACTTTAGCCTTGGAACTACATTATAACTCAGCTTATGTACAAAAACATACTCAGCAAAGAACCAGATTCCTGTGGCTTTGATGGTGAAAAAGCACACCAGTGCATTTGAAATAACTAAGAACTTCATTGATGTATTCACCCTGCATGTTTGGTTCTTACTTCTAAACATTTCCAAGATTTTAATTTCTCTTAGTCTGATAACATAGGATGAGGTTACTAGTAACCACTGAGAAGGAGTAATTAATGACATTTGAAAAGATACCATTTGTACCTTTTTCATGAAAGTGTCAGAATATGTCTTGGCCATTAGTATTTAAGTCTTGGCTCATAAACGGTTCATTTTATAAAAACCAGAAATAACTTAGCATATCTACGTGATAGTAATGAACATGCTTATCCATTTATGGAACAACAGTGTTTACATTTGGTGACTCTCCTCCCTAAGCTCAAAAAGATACAGTAATTACAGATTAGTCATTGCATCTTACAGTAAATCACTGTATCTAGATTCTGAAGGTATCCTACAAACACAGAAAAATATCGTGAACTTATGCAAACCAGTTTGGAATAACATCCTCTTCAGCACCAAATGAATTTTAGGCAAATAATTGTGTCTTCTGTCTCAAAACTGTTGTAATATTCAGCAGATCCTTCTTATGCTGCTTGACATAAGATCTTTATCTAAATGTACTACATAAATGGTATATTAATTTATATAGTAAAGATAACAGTTGGTACAGTCAATGCTAACCTGGTGCTGACACAGCTCTTCTGATTCAGACATTTTGATATCATTAACATATACTGATATCATCAATGTACACTTCTTCACTACAAATGAGAAAAAGAAGGTGAAAGTGACTTTTTAGTTAGGTGCAATAGCACCGTGTTCAAAACCCACATTTTATTATTACTTCAGTTACATTTTTATTCAATAAATACCTAGTTTCCATGGAATACATCATGCTAAGTCTTAGATGAGCAGCACAGAGAAGTTGGAACTAAACCCATAGAAACATCAAAGAAATGAACATTGGGCCATTGGATGCAATATTTTGCAACATTTACATTACACAGAAGTTTCAAACAGTGATCTCTAGGTAAATGCAAAAGTTTTTGTTTGTTTCTTTGTTTGGTTTGTTTTTTTACAAAGTACAGACTTATTTCACTTGCTATACACAAAGGTGTCTGCTTTCAAAATTGTGCAAACTTACATTTCTGAAGTTATCTTCAGAGGATGGTCTTGACACAAGCCATTTTTTCACTTTTCAGTTCTCAAATGCACATTTTCAGGAATTAATTTTAAACAAAATCTTCAAATATTCATTCAAATAATTAACTTTCAACATAATTTTAAGCTCTATATTAGCTTTTTGTCCACATGGCTGAATATTGTATGTCCAAACATTTGGGGAACATCTTTCCATACTTTGTACTGTTTCCTATGAGAGCAAACCAAAACAATATCTGCTGGAAAACATTCAGATTCCTCTCTTTTTTTTTTTCTACATATCAAAATCAATTGCCTTTTCAAAAGGGAAAATAATTCTAGGTCAGTTTTCCAATGTACATAATCAGACAACTGCAACACAAACTGTTTCAGGCCTAACACCTTCTTCCACACAAGTATTGAGAAGTGTATCCAGATCATTTGTGGCCAAGTGTGGGCAGAGAAAATGTGGTGGCGATTAACCACCAGGCACCTATGATAGAGCTTGTATCATGCTTAAATTTGTCAGAAGTAACATTTCTATGGCAAAACTGAAAGGCAGTTTACTAATTTTGCTGAATGACAGACATCAAGTAGGTGTGGAAGGACTTTGTCACAACATTCTTATAGAAGTGATTTTGGTCTTACAGTAGCTATTAGTAAAAATGAAATTAATGACACCTTTCCTTTTTGCTAGGAAGTTGGAATTGTACATTCTATCTTTTTACATTTCACACATATTCCATCAGGTGACTCTGCACCTACGGTGAAAGGAGGAGTTAACAAGGAAATCTGAGTCAGTGCAATCCCAGAAATGAAATGTAATTGGCTGACATTGAAGATTAACAACATATATCAGGAAGAACAGGTAAAAGAAGCAGCTGCTGACATTATTTCCTGAGCCCAAACCTTTTAAGGTGTCATTGAATAGCAGTCTGTGCTTTCGGGTGAAAGAACTATGAGAATTGCTTGGCTGACATCTCTCAATAGTTTAGGAGTTTAACAAAATCCTCCATTTCCTCTCAGGATCTCAATGCAACGCTTTTAAATCTGTACCACAGTGATCAGCAAATGCTTCAACACAGAGCATAACAAATACAAATGGCATTATTTAGAAGGGCATTTTAATGTACATACAAATACTAAAATGTTATGTCAAACTCCCAGCATCATCTGCAGGCAAGAAAATGACAACAGATAAAATCATTTTATGAATTTGATCCAGCTCTACCATACAAGACACATACTAAAAATAAAAAGCTTTTTTCCCTTTCAGGAAAAAAAGCTCCTTAAATGTACAACTTCAGCAAGCTCTCAAGCTATCTCATTAATACACAAATCAGATTCTTCTGTGCATGTAGCTTCAAAAATTAAATGAGCAGGTGGATTTTAACTTCTCAATCCCACAAGACATTATTTTCTTTCTCCTTCAATATTTCAGGATGCTCCCCAAAAGACAGGAAAGAGAATGGGACACAAAAGCCATTTCAATTCAGTCTTTGTGCAAGGTATCCTGGAGAAGGCTGCATTCTTGTGTAAAGTTGCTGCTGAAACAGAATGACAATTATTTTAAAATATGTACAAATGCATGACAGCACTTGAGCATACAGATTCGAGACATAATAGAAATTAGATTTGGAAATTACCTGCATGCTAATATTTTTGCTAACAATACACAGTGTCTTTAAGAAAAACAAAAGAACCAAAATGCTTCCATAGAAAAGTGTTCCTTTAATTTTGATTCCAGCTAGTTATGCTTTCTTCTCTTAAAAAAAATATTGAACTGAGAGTGATTCACAATACTTATATAACTGGTCAGTAATTGTATTTTTACTAAGTTTCATATCTGCTTGCAGTGTAAAAGCAGCAAGTATCACTCTGCAGATTAGAAGCAAGAAGCAGCAGCAGCCAATGGAATAAAACAAATAGGAGTTTTCACAAAGTCTGTAAGAAAACACACATTTAAATGAGATGGATGATTTTATATAGAGCAATGAGATAACTGTAGCAATCTCTTTATGATAAAAGCATGATTACCTGTTTGAACCATCTACTTTTCTTGATGGAGGGCTTCTATGAAGGCTTCAAGTTTCTCCTGGATCTCCCGAACTTTTTCTAGTGGAAATAAAAAGATCACTGTTGAAATACCTATTATAATTAATTACCTAAGGACAGGTACTGAAAGGGAAAAAAAACCAAACCCACACAAAAACCATTACCAAAAACATGCAAACACAAACAATAACTAATGCTATCACCAATATTATCCTAAACATTTTGTTTCTCAATTACAGAGGTTTACAACATTTTTCTATATCAGAAAGAAAGAAATCCTGTCCTGCTCAAAGAACTTCTATAGATATATTTTATGATTATCTTGCTAATTTAATAATTCAAAAGTGTACTGATGGAATCCAATACTAGAAATGTATTCCAAAAAACTGAAATTTCCATCAGATTATGCACAGCAGAACTACTGTAACTTGTTACACACAGAAAGCTGTTAGGTTTTAAATAATGCCCACTAGCCCCTTTCTTCTTTAACCAAATGTCCTCATTCTCCACAGCAAGTGTAACAAACCCCACTAATAATACTAAATAAAGTTGAAAGCTCATGCCATTTCACCCAGCAGAATTTCAGGGAACCACACATCAGTGTTCAAGACACCTCCTCCAAAGGGCACACACGATGTTAAGAATGTTTAAATCTTGCATTTTATTTTCTTGCATTTAACCAGATGGATGTGGGCAGAATTTCATTTCATGCAAAAACTAAATCTGGGAGTTTACTTCCCTACCAAAACATGACTTAACCACAACTACAAATAGGAATGAAAAGGCAAAATTGATTGTGAAAAATCCAGGGGTTTAGGCATTTTCCCACTCTTTTCTCAATTCCATACAACACTTGTCATCATATAACCTATTTGATTTATTAAATTGTTTATGAAGCAAGATTTAGAACACAGTTGGAATCCAAAGCCTGTGAGATTTCCTGCTTCTCTCTCACCACATCCTCATTTGAAGCTCCTTCTGTGTGTGATTATAGGCATGAAAAACACACATTTCAGATATATGAAGGAACGGGGGGAGAGCAATAGGATAGGCAAAAATAAGTCAGATGAGCATAAACACAGACAATTTTTTTTCCAAGCTAAAAATACTATTGTATTAAAGCCATATGTTCCCTTGTCTGAGATACAGGGTTTGAGCTTTTTAAAAAAACTTTTACATTTTCTTCTCTTCATCAATACCATATGTTACCAACTTCGCTGAGCTGAAGTAACAGCAAAACAAAAAGAAAAATAAAACAATCAGCTTTAAATGGGGTATGTAAGCATAAGCGGAAAAAACTGACCTCCAAAGAGAACATGAATGTAGCTACGGGAACTGAAAGTTTAATCTAACAAAATGACAACTCCACAAACACACAAAATCCATTTTAGAGTAACAGTAATAATAACTCAATGAACTCCTGCAGTCCTGTTCTAACAGAAGTAGAGAATTTTAGTTAGCATTTGAAATAAAGTAAGGAAAATGAACAGCCTGCACGAGTATGAAGAAACCTCAAGCTTCTGTCTTTATCTTGCAATTGTTAGGTGATGAAGGGTAAGCCACTGACACTTTCAACACTTCTGCGTGCCCTTTCCCAATGGTGCTTATCTACAAACAGAAGTACAGTGAAGCTGAATCACACTCTAACTCCTAAAGAAAACACCAAAGAAGCTCCTTGAATTTCAGCTGATTTTTTTTTCTTTTATGGTACTTTGGTATTAAATAAAGATCCCAATCAGTGTGAGGGTAAAAACTGTACCTTGGAAATTAAGAAACAGCAGTAGCTGATTTTTACCAGGTTTAAAAAAAAAATTCTGATTCAGTTCAGTAGAATCTTTGAAAGCCATCAATGAAAAAAAAGGTAGTCCCATGATCACTTCTCCTTACTGAGCACATTCAGAGTGTTTTCACTACTATCTTTTTAAATGAAAGAAAAAAAAAAAGAATACGCATTGCATGTCAGTTCATAAAACTCTGGTGTATAGAAAATGCCATTTCTATGGCATTTATTTATGCAACTACTCAGCTCAGCCTCCAGTACGTTGCTCTATGAATGCGTACAGAATCAGCCTTTGAAATAATGTTCTACTATTTTGGACAGAATTAACATATTTTTTGACCAGACCACGCTGGATGGTGTTTTGACCTGGTCAGGTGGAAGGTGCCCCAGACCATGGCAGGGAAGTTGGAATGAGATGATCTTTATTGTCCCTTCCAAACAAAAATATTCTATAATGATTCTGGGTTTAGAAATTATTAATCCTGGACTCTGTTCTCCAAAATGAACAGCAGTTGCCCGTGGTAACTGGGGATGAGATCTCATGACTCAGAAGATCTCTTTATGTTGCGCTTTCAGTGGCTTTCTGTGGCACTTTTTTCCCCAATTGCAACATGTTTTCCCAAGTGTGTTCTTTGTATTGATCATTAGACCAGTGAAAGCATGCAGATTTAGCAGTATTAAATGCAAGCATTTTCCTTTCTCAACCCCTTGCTAATGAAATATTCCAGCTCTGAAAATTAACAGGATCAGCAAAAACCTGTAATTATTATTTCACCTTTAAAAAAAGGTTTGTGCCAACAAATTATTCTAATTTTCTGATTAAGCCATATTAAAATAACAGGATAGCAAATATGTATTCCACCAGAATACACTGAATCAGCTGTGTTTGCTCAGAGAGCATGTACACTAGAATTGACTGCATACTACGAGCACTTTATTAGTTTTTATACTTGGACTGAATTGAAATGATTACTTAACTGTAATAATTATGAGGTCCTGAGGTAATTTAATACTTTGAAATAATATGCTGGTTATTCTTAAAAAAGAACAGTTACAATGAGTGCCAAATAGCTGCAATTATTCATGCTATGCCCTGTATTTTTAGCCACAGTAAAGCCTTTTGCAGCAGCAGATCCCAGACAACCTGTAACACTCTCCCGCAAGTCCATTCTGTAGCACAGAGAAGTAATCTGCTGAACTGGTTCACTTTTGAAATAGGCTGAGGGCAGAGTTCTGCATTTACCAACACTCATCTTAATAAACTAGTAAACAGAATTCTAATAGAGGAGTGCAAGTGCAGGGGTAACTGTCTACAGTTTCATCAGCATCATGTGACTTTGTACGTGGAACAACTATTCATTCTCACAATTCAAGAATCGGATGTTACCCAACCTTAGGGAAGTTCTTGTCTCTGTGAAATGCACAAGCTCTGTACCCACATTTGTAGGGTTTTGACTGACTCTTAGATCAAACTATCAATTGTTTACACTTGTAAATTACAGTACATTCTGTTTAGAGGAACGTTTTTCAACATGCCAAACACAGAAAACCATCTGGGTTTCAGGTAAGAATACTTATTGCAGAAGTAAATTTAGGGGTAGGAAAAAAGTGACCTGTTGCTCTATGTCTTGTGATACTGTTTTTCCAAGGATAAGTAAATCATAGATTAAAAGCATTCAGCTTGCTAACAAATTACTTCTATAACTGGTTGAACTACCCAAGCTCTTCTATACAATGCTCCCATGTCACAAAAGGGACTTTAACAAAAGAACTATACTCTTATTACAAGGCACTCTGTAAGTTTTAATACACATATTGCTTTCACTGGATTCTAGAAAGATGATGCGCTTTTTGCTAGCTCTAATGCAGACCTGAAGTTACAAACAAGCAATTCTCCTAGCACCTATTAAACACTGATCAAAAATCAAATCAATGAAGAGTAACTGTAACTAAGCCCTTGTTTCCATCTTAGAACTGTAAAATTCACAGGCCTAGAGGCCATGAATGGTTATTCTATTTCCCATTTACTCCATGTTTACCTAAAAGATAAGCTGGTTCATACATCAACTCATTATATCTCTTGATCTGGTCATGAATATTCCCATAATCCTCCCTCCATATCCCATAAAACTTCACTGACAGCACGAGGAAATTCTTTATTCAGATGTCTTGAGATCCTCATTCATGCTCAGTCTCTCCTTATCTCCATATGAAATGATACTGCTACCCGCTCATTTTCTTTTCATTAATCCTGTGATCCCAAATCTAAAAGGCTCAAAACCAGACTAATTGAACTGTAATGAGGATTTAGAATACACTGTGAATGCAGAAAGATACAGGCACAGATAAAGTTTGCTTTTCCTACTATCATGAGCTGGTCAGAAGGGAACCCCCCTGAAATATTCAGTCTTACAAGGAAGGTTTGCTTTCTGATTGCTGCCTGAGATACTCAAACTTAGGTAGCAATAAACAGCACTAAAATGAAATAGCTGAAGCAAGTAATCAAGCCAATCTCCTCAGGTAAGGCCTAATAATCCCAAATAATATTAAACACCAATTACAAAAGCAAAGTATATTACTGATTTATTTCAAACACGCTTCCAAAAGCAAGAAAAGGTTTTTTTGTCTTTTCCATCTGTGTTAATCGGTTTACTAAGAGATGTGGCCTCTGTCCACAAGACCTGTCTTGCTTGTGGTTCTGAAGATAAATTTATTTTGAGATATTCAAATACATATTCACCTGTAAAGAACCAATAATTTTAGCACAGAACATTAAAGATGTTCATGTCTGTCTGTGCTAAGGTACATGAGTACTTTGGGCAAATTAAAAAGCTTTCCTTTCCCAATTACAAATGTGCACATATGATATGAAATTTCAATTGCAACAACAAAACAAATTCTAAAATCCTTCTGGACACAAATCCATCTTTATTTTGTGCTTTGATGAAACCTATGGTATGAAATGACCACCAAAAAAGTGTTAGTATCTTATTATAAATCCTCCTCTTCTACATTAAAGTGACTTCTATCTCCAACTAATGTTTACATGGCTTTGATATTTGAAAGCTCATGATTGTTGCTCCTTTTGCTCTGGACTGTGTTTAGACTTGAGTTCTCCACTTCCCTTTTATTTTTTTTTTCCCCTCCATTTTCCTTCCTTTCTTAATCCCTTCCTCCCCTATAAACATTCTCGCTGCTTGCTGTGCTACTTCTATGTTATGGTTAGTTAACCACAGAAGCAGAAATTTGGAATTTACTGCTGTGAATGCATCATCTTTCCTCTAGTGAAAAGGAAAGCCCTGTCAGTCAGAATTCATCACAATGCCCAGAAACACACCATTAAAATTAGAGATGTCAATCCAAAGTTTTCTATTTAAAGCTGATTTTTACCTTAGAGCTAAGACACAAACTCCATAGTTGTATACAACCCCTATGAACAGTCAGGTGGAGAAGAGGGAGGGGGAATCATCTCTTTGGAATTCAGCCTTCTGTGCCACATTCCTTGATTTTTTAAGGGCTACGCAAAAGCTTCACTTCTTGTTAAAATGGTATGAGACAGCACGCTCCCAGGCACTCCACACAGTGCCTCAGAAAGAAGACTTCCAGCCACAGTTACCTGCAGCAACACGCTTACTCATGCTTCATGCAAACACTGCCATAATTCCCTGATCACTGCAAGGTCATGTCCTGCTGAATTTCAGAAAATCCTTTGAAAATACCTATCACATTTTTTGCCAGTTTTCTCTTGTTCACATACCATATTTTCCTCTGGATAAGGCTGTGAGGAAAGCTAAAGTTTTAAGGGGGAGGAAGGAAAAAAAGGTAAAACCACCCAGGCTGCCCTTAAAGAGACAGAACATCATTTGTCAGCTGTAAAGACAGATTTATAAGTAGAGGGCCCCCTCTGTTACTTTAAGGCTGCAAAACAGATGGGAAGTGAATGGACAGTCAAAGGGTCAAGAAAACACATGGGAGGTGCTGCTTGTATGCTGTATGTATGTTCCCAGCAAAAGAAAGAGGTCAAGATTGTAACTGCATGGCTGGGTGCTGGAAAGGCCTTTTCTTTAAGCTGTTACAAAGACAAACGCTGTTCTTCATCCTGCTGTCAAACTGCTATAAATATTGTTTGTCAAGAGAGTTTCAGCAGCTAAAAGTTTGGGTTTTTTAAAAAAAAGCTGAGCAGGAGGATGAATCACGTGAATGATTCTTAAACAATTAGCTCGTTAGTGTAATAAAGCACTGTAGAATCCTGAAAAGTTTAAATGCAATTTATAATAGTTCATATAGTAAATCCACGAATCATTAAAATATACAGTCTTGACAATGCAAGCTTGCAGAATGTAGCAGTCATGATCATTAGTTACCAGTAGTTAGACTGAATGAAGATGCCAACTGATGCTACATTGTAGTAACTGTCCCTTAATGTTATGTTTCTTATAGGTGTTGCAATCTCTCATGACATTTAAATTTGCATCCAGTTTGATCTCCTTTTGGATGCCAATAATAGGAGAAAACATCAAGGATCCTGTTTCCTACAAAGGCACAGTTTTGTTTCCCCTGTGGTAGGCAAATCCACCACTTAAACAGGAACAATCACTTCCAAATTGTCTGTTTAGCCTGATGCAGAACAATAATAAAATTAAAAACAAAATCTGCCATCACTGAAGTTACTTTGTTGGAAGTACTACTATCATATTAATTATGAATCCATTCTTGGCACACCTGAGCAAAGCTGTCAGTTGCCTGTATGAAACAGTACTACCTTTATTTCACACTAAACATAACAAGGCAGCAGCAGAATACAGCTTATCTGAAAACAATTCAGTTATTTTTGCAAGCTACTGAGCACTGCAACAATATTTTAGCTTTACTAGCAACGACTAGCCCCAGAAATGGGAACTGTGTATTGTGCTGTTGAAATAGCAGATTACTAATCAATGTCTTGATCTATAGTTGCTCCAGATTCACTGGTGAGAGCTCTCAGTTTAACAAAACAGTTTTGACCACATGTTTGCCCCCTCTGTGGTGGAACAGAACAGAAGCTGGCTATGCTTCTTGGGGCAATCCCTGGGGCTCCTCAGGCTGGTAAGCTTGAAGTCCTTCTGTCTCTGCCAGAGCATTTCTGAACTGAGCTATGGGGCTGAAGCAAAACTAACAATTATGTAGACTCCTGACTTTATACAACAGACATTTTCATGAGCTATTCATCCTGCTTGTCTACTACAGAAAGGAAACTAAGTATTACCAAACTGTGATGAGAGGTCACAAACTATTGCTACACTGTCATTGAGGCTAGCCTAAAGTACCAGTGATCATTACCCTGTGTTACATTGCGAGTTTATGAGAGTCACAAGGTCTGCAATATCAAGGTAGGACTTGGGCATCTTCAGTCCTCTGTCTCCATCTCAGATTTTTTAATTAAAACTGCTCTAATAACTCAAGTCTTTCAACAGAACATACCTGTGATGCTTACTGGACAACTGGAAGGAGCTTAGTAGAAGAATGACAAGGCAACCTTACAAAACAATCTCATACTTTGAATCAGACAGGAGTGAGAATACTTTGAATGAGACAGGAGAACTGAACTTCCAAATCGAGACTGTTAAACTAGAATGAATCAGAATGTGGTGATGTTCATTATTTTGTGTGCAAATAGTGAAAAGCATAGAAGCAAATGATTCACCCTGTGATATAATAAAAGATTAACTTTTTCTTAAGCAGAAAGGACATACACAGCGATGAAGATAAACTACTTATGTAAAGGCTACTGTAACTCTATGACTATAAAACTATAAAAAGACTTTAACATAAAAAATAACTGATACATATTGTTTCTCCACCCAAAAGAAAGCATACTCAGTAATTAGTTAGATAATGAAGTAATATGCCATCAGGACTATTGCAGTTAAAGTCTCTCTAGAATATGACAGAAAATAAAATGGTGATTAGATGAATTTTTATACCATAACAATAATGTTTAATAGCCAGAAACTTAAGTCACCAAATGGTTCTATTATTTTTTCTTTGCTGTCATTCCTATGGGCAAAGAGGAATCTACTACAATTGACAATGTGCAACATACATGACACTGACATCTCCAGCTTTTGGAAACGGGAATGTTACATTCCACAGCTCTATACTACTTTAGAACAAAAGCATATATTGGTCCATTTACAAGCCTGTAATTTATACCAATAGTAAATCCCTGTGATAAGTAAATCTCTCCACGATAAGTACTTAAATTTTGATTAATAAGTATACTCACAAGGAACCAGAACTAAAGAGAAAACAGCAGTTAGATGTTTTGATCCTTGCATCATTCAGAAAATTTTAGGAAAAAAAGAAATTCAGCAGACAACACCACAATGACCCTCAAGTACAAGAGACATGGGTCTAGAGTAAGATTAATAGGCATTAAGCATGTCATTATTCATGTAGCAGTTTATCACTATTTTTCAATGTCAACTTTAAGTGATAGGCTTCTTTTAGCCAGTGACAAATGTGGTGAACTTTGTAAGGATCCGTTTTAGGACCTGGACATCAGTGCCTAACTCTTCATCAATAACTAAGGAATCACAGCAGACAGGCTTTGGTCATCTGGGATTCTTAAGTTAAGTAAACCATCACTCCATCACAGGATGTCTGCAAGTGATATATGTTCTCCCTTGAGGATTACTTCCCTCTGTGAGAAGATGCAGCTTTCTAAAGCACTTTCTGCCATGACACAAAGCAGGAACTACCTTATCTGCACTTTGACACACAGACCATCCTACACATTCTTCAGGTTTTAATTCATTAGTTTCATGCTGCTGCCCCAAAACTCAAGAGAGAAAAAAAAAACCAACAAAAAAACTTGAACATTTAACCAGTGTCTTTCACATCAAAGTACACTTGGGTTGATTTCTTAAATTATCTACATGGAACTAAAAACATCATAGTCATGCAAAAATAATTAATTTGCATTCTAACAGAAGTTTGCAAGTCTATTGTGAGATACTGCTTTGGTTCAAAATTAGGAGAAACTGAAGACATGACTGTACAGAGTGATTCCAAGCACACTGTCCCCCAAGCTCCTGTATCATGGAGCACCAGGATCTCTACAGAGCTCAAAGGGAGCACAGGAGTCATGCTGCCACCAGCACACTGGCACAAGCACAAGCTTGAACTCGTTAAGAAACAGACAGCCCACAGTTTGTGACTGATTGAGATTTGGGCAGAAATGAATGTGCTCTGAATGACAAGCAGCCTCTGATAAGATACAGGCCATACTAACATCCTCAGGGAAGCTGCTGGCAAGGGACTGTGAAGACAGCAGCTTCCCTGCACATGCCTAGCAGAAGCTGGAGATCTGTTTGGTGATTCCCAGAGGGAAATGGCTGCTCTGCATCTGTCTGGGTAGAAGGCCACACCATCTTCCTGGTGTAATATTCTGCCAGCCCAGGATGAGATGAGTGAGTGCTACTCACTGCTATGACCAGGTGAAAAGAGAATGAGATCAAAGCAAGACTGCTGGCACCTCTGGAATTGTCTTACAACTCCGAAGCAACCATATTTTTACTTAAGTAGCTTCTAATACTCCAATACTTAGGCACCATGGAAAAAATAAGCGCACAAAATAACCCTAATTCTTCAGATTCTAATAAAATTACTCCTCCATTTGCATTTCCTAAGATGCTTTCCTCTTTCCTGTATCTGTCTTTGGGCAGCAGAGGTGACATTTGGACACTACCTTGAAATATCTTGAAAATGATACCTTTTTTTCTGTATCTTGTAAACCTGAAAATCACACTGGTTTTGATTTAAGGACTACTAACCTTTTGAGTCAACTACCAGCCTTTTGAGCTGTTTTGTCTGCCTCTAGTTTCTATGGGAAAATTACCTATGATCTGCTTATTTGAAAGATCTTTCCCCCTACAGCTGAGCTTTGCCCCTATGATACACTGTGACCTTTTAAAAAAAAAGTTAAAGCTCATAATAGAAGAGCAAATGGAAGCAAAGGCTTTAGAAAGCCAAGTCAAAGCCTGATTTTAAGGAGCACATGTAATCAACAATGTCATGAAGGATAGAGGTCAAATCAAAACACGATTGGCAGTCATCTGAAGGAACTGAAATTTAATTAGGCTACAGTAATGACCACAGTATAGGATTACTTTCACACAACATTTTTGTTCTTCAGCTAACAGCAGTGAAAGAAAAAATGTAACCACAGAGCAAGTAATTATATGCAAAGTACTCTTCACAAACTTTATCCCCAACTTTGCATAAGTGCATAACAAAAAAGTGGACTCACTTGGATTAAAACCAGTTTGTTACACAGAATAGACACAACAGAATCCACTCAGCTTAGCCAAATCACAGGAACTTCATGTCCTGAGTCAGCAACTTGCATATGGAAGTGCCAACCTTAGCTTTTTAACTGCATTAAAATAGCAAGTATATTATATGGCAATATGATATTAAATCATTCATGCTCCAAGCTGGCAAATGCCTAACATACAACAAGAGAAAAAGTAAATAAAAAATTTAATGCTGTGACTTCAAAGCAATTACTTTAGATATAAAACTTGAAAGTATTTTACTGTAACTCTGGTTTGTTCAGTTTTTATATGTTTTAGTCTTTACAAGAAAATAATTGAGTTCTGCAAACTATTACATTTCATAGCTTACAAACGTACGACAGAATTGAAACAAATGGCCCTAAGCTGTATTTTCTTCATGTGAGGGCTTACTCCTCAAATGTTTCAAAAAGCTTTTTTGTAGAACAAAGTCTCAGCTAGCCCACGACACCTGTACAGGTGTCAACATTACTGACAAATGAACTTGGAGGCTGATCCATTCACATTCATACCTAGCAATTTCAGCATCAAGTTTCCACAGGCATTCCCACCTCCTGCCAATTACTCTCCCATGCACATGGTTTTACTTATAATTTGGTGAAGAACTGGGTTTTCTTTTCCAGCTTGTGAGGACACAGGATATTGGATGAATAATGTGCTGACCCAGGAAAGATGCTTTGTATGCTGTGTTTTGTTTATCCTGTGGTTTTACAACATGCATAGTTTTGCTGTCCAAAAGGACTAAAAGGAGAAGAAATAAATGAAGATAGGACATATGTATTTCTTTTGGCTCTAGTGAAGTGAATAGCAAAGCTCCTGCTGCTTGCCTGAAGCTTGGATTCACCTGAAGCATTCCACATCTATGTGCAACATCTAGCATGCTTTAGGTGCTACTGCAATAGGGAGAGATGGCCCTTAGCTTTATGGTAAGACACTGGAAGATCCACTTCCTTTCTGAAATGGTTAAAGAATTCAAATCCTAACAGTTTTTTCTTATTAAACCTTACTAAACTAGTACTTTCCATGCAGTGGTTAAACAGAAACGTGCAGCTGGGTAAAAAAAAAATTAAAATTACATGTCATACATAGCAGAAAACCCCGAGGGGGAGTGGAAAACAAGAGGGACAAGGACAGGCAAGTGCATCTTCCTGCCGGAGGTGGGAGGGCAGCCCCGGCAGGAGCCCCGGGCTCCATGCGCGGCCGCTCAGCGCCACCGCGCGTCCGGAACCGGCAGCGGCAGCGGCAGCGGCACCGGCACCGGCACCGGCAGCGGCACCGGCACGGCCGGAGCGCCCCGACTGCCGCGGGCCCTGGGGGAACAGCATGGCCAGCACAGAGCCACCCTGCAAACACCGACCTACTGCTAGCGAGCGTTCTACTGCGAACTCAATGTTTTCAACAACTACCATGGGATCAACGGTCTACAGAAGTAAATTATTTATAATAGTATTTAGTATATTAAATAATAATAGTGTACTACTAGTATTCATACTAATACTATAAATAGTCTACAGATAAGATTTATCCAAATGATATCAGGCATTTCTGCTGAAATTACTAGTCTGGCATTTTTGTTAAAAATAAAACAGCAGAAAATGCAATATTCATGTTAAAATTGAAGTCTTTCACCTATGTATTGTTTTCCTAAAAAAAAAAAAAAGTATTGACAAATACCGAAGAACACAATTAAAAAGATGCAGTTCTAGGGAAGGTGTGACTTCAAGTAATTGTCTTTTATAAATAACCAACCAAGCCACCATTTTAAAATACACATAACATTTAAAACCTTCAGTAACTTCGGAAGGAGCCTGCACAAATGTTCAGTATCATTCACTTTGAAAAGTTAAACACAAATACAGTAGAAAACAGTACAAACTTGCAAATACTGCAAAAAGATCACTGATAAAATTAAGGGATATGTATTGATTCATCCATTTTCAAAGGTACTGTAGAAATAAAGGGTAATTAATATCTTAAAAGAAAAAAAAAAGCAAGTGGGAAAGATTTGTGTAGAGCTGCACATTCTTGTGTGTAACAGCTGCAGGAATTTGAAGGGACTGACTTGCCACCATTAGATTTTTCCTCCAGCCCTGAACAGTGTCTTAAAGCCTGAAATACGAACAGGGCAGTCTTGCCAAGAGGCTTTTCTGTGAAATTCTCCTTTTAAAATAATGTTTGCCATTGTACTTTGAGCTCCTTCTATCCCATTTCACTTCTTATGGAACACAGAATATTTAAGATACTGATGTAGCTAAGAAAATACTTAGTTGTATGGAATATAAATTTCAAAACGAAGTATTTTGTCCTTCAGCAGTAAGCACAATCAAGATGCAGATGACAACTGGAAAGTAAATGTAATGCCTCCTATTTCTGGTGAAACTACCCAAGTCAGGGCTGTGTTCCTCAAATGGCAGACAACTTTGGTGAAGAACTTCAATAAAAATAATGCCTCAGAGTTGTGAAGGAGGTTGTGAACAACTGCATGAAAATAGGTTCCTATCAACTGCCGAATAAGCCTTAAGTACCCAGTTAGACATATAAGCAACAGACAGCAAATTACTCATTTCTGAATCCTCATAATAAAAAACAAATATATCAACTGTACCTATAGCTTTAAAACATGACAAGAAAAGGAAAATATTATGGCTGTCACTTTCCACCCAAGAACTTGGGAGTTGTAGCAGATAGACCACTGCAGCATCAGCTCACTGTTCAGTAACAGGCAAAATAGGAAACAGACTACAAGGAATTACTGTAAAAAGACCAGAATAAAACCCAGAAAGCATCATAATACAAGTGTATAAATCCATAATGTAGATACATTTCTAATATTTTGTGCAAGGTCTGCTCTTTCACCTCGAAAAGGGTTTAGTGGAACTAAGAAAGAGGAAAAGAGTGGCAAGGGTGACTGAAACTAGGAAACAGCACGCAAAGAGCAACTACACCATGAGAACTTTTCAAGTCAGAAAAAAGAACATCAAGTGCAGGTAGCATACATGTCTGTGAAGTCAGGAACGACAAAAAAAATGAATAGAAAAAGATTACTGAAGGTTTTTCACAGTGCAAGAACTAAGGAGAACCAAATGAAACTGGCAGGTGGCTCAGAACAAACAAAAGGAAGTACTTTTTCTCACAATGTGTAGTTGAACCCTGGAACTAATTGCCACAGGATGTTGCAGATGCCAAAGTTTACATGAGTTCAAAAAGCAATTAGAGAAATTCACAGGAGGAAAAAAAGATCCATGAATGCCTATTAATCACAAGGATTAGGAAATCTTGGAACCACAGACTGTGGGCTGCTGTGAGAGCATAACAGGCAAGTACTACTGTATGCTTATGCTGTTCCCACGCCTGCTCACTGCCAGGGTCAGGACACTGGATACATCAACCACAGGTGTATCTTCCAGTACAAGCATTCTTATAGAGTCATTGCATTTTAGGACATTTCTGAAGTCAATCTTCCTAATTCAGCTACTCATACTCTCCTCTGCCCCTTTTCGCATCATATGATCCTTTCTCCAAAAGGACTCTAATCCTAGGGTTTATTTCCACAAACTTCAGAACCATTCAATGGTACAAGTATCATGACAATGAGTACATTTATGTTACATTTAAAGCATATTTCTGAAGAAAAAGCAACCTTCAGTACATAAAAAAACTAATAATTTGTTTCAAAGATCTGTTTACACTCTGTAAAATACCTAGAATAAAACTTGAGATAAGAACAGTGAGAAGCAGCAAGATTCAGGCATAAATGTCATATTAAGGAATATTCTTAAATAGGATTAAAGTACCATTGAAGGCTGTAGAACACAGACAACAAAATCTCCCCAAGTAAGTTTTGAATCCTGTGTGAGCTCTCATCATAAGACTCGGTCACCCATGTTAGTAATTGTTAATCAGTATCCTGAATAAACAATAAAACACTTTCAGTGCTTCAGCATTGAAAGACTGATATAACAGCAGTGAGATAGTGTTCCCATCTAATCAGCATCAAGAGGAGGCATCCCAACCTCAGGTATATAAATAATTTACATTTGCAAGTAGAGTTTCTAATCAGGAAGTGAATGCCAGACCCATATTTACAAATTTAGACTGGAAATTAGAAGTCTATTTGTAACCACCAGAAGAATGACATCCTGGAACATGTTTTCAGTGTCAATAGTGAGCCCCAACAAGTAACTGATTTGAAGACAGAGCTCAAGATATTCGCATCAGCTGGGTTATATAAACACAGCTGCATGGAATGGAGAGACTGGACTTTGTGATACAGGACATCACTTCCCTTCCTAATTAGAATACCAATACTTTATGAAGGGGTGTCACAGGAGTCAGGATTTTTTTCCTTTAGGAGAGTCCTGAATTTTACTGAGCGCTACAAGAAGGAAATTATAGCCACTGGAGAGCTCAACGCTCTATGCTATCAAAATCTCTCTCAGGGGTATATAAAAAATAATTCCTGCACTGTAGAAAAGCATTCTATTCACCAAGGGAAAGGCAAAGAAACCCCATTTTTCTGTCATACTCCCATAAAAGCCACTCAGCAATAAAAGCATGCAGAAAGAAACAGCTGATATGAGTACAGAGCTGTGCAGTGGTAGTTTTAAAATCTTCCCACAGGCACAATAAAGCAGAACATGTCATCATACATGGTTTTGTACTGAATAACAATTATTTCTTTAGAATAATGCGTGTGGGATCTGTGACCTCCTGAATTTAAAGAAACACAGAGCAGTGACATGTTTTTGCTATACAGTAATTTATGAAACGCAAACTACGCACTTGAAGCATTTATACCAGTGCACTGACACCTCAGGTTATGAACACACACAGGCTGCTCCTACAGCTCTAGTCTTAGTTTACAAAATAATGACCTCAGCTACCACTGCTTTGAAATGGGAGCATATTACTGAGGCTGGAAAAAGCAAAGTTCCCAATGCAAAAATTCTAAGTCAATTTCAGTGCAAAATAAAGACACATTAATTTAAACAGCATAGGCATGTTAGGGTTTTTAAATTTTGTTCTAAAATATGGAATACTTGAGGATAAATCCAAATCACCAAGGTTCAATCTATACCAGTGTTTGCATAGGAAAAAAGCCCAAAATGTCAGCATCCAGCATCAAACAATAAAGCAAGCAGCAGTCCTTGAAAAGGAGAACTTCCTCAATAAAAGTCTGCATCCTACTGTGCAGCTACCCCTCATTTTACCTCAACATATACAGGAGGAAGAGAACCTCTTACACTGTAAAACACTTCCTACCTACTCTAAAAGACTGTTTACTTAAAGGTTGATACAGGATTTCAAAAGCAACACAGGATGTTTGGAGAAAATTATGTACCTATCATGAAAATTATAGTCATAGCACCTGTTTCAGAGATCAGTCAAGAAAAAGGCAATTTGCCCTAGATCACAAAAACTCCTACTCACAATTCCAAAATATCACATTTTCTAAAGGACAACAAATACAATTCACTGGGATTTTAACAATACTTCCAATAAGATAGTATTTCTAGTTTAGCCAAACCAACACTACTAAAAATAAATCCTTAGATTTTGAGCTTTTGTAAGCAAAACATTTATATTACATTTTGGATGCTAAAAAAGAGAAAAAAAGATTCATACTTAGGTAACTAACAGCTATTGCAGACTCCTCTGTCCCATTGAACCCTGGATATAAGAGCTTTTCCAATTACTATGCTAATTAAAAGAAGAAACACTGATCACAATATTAATTTATTCTGATTTAAATATCTCAAGTTATATTTTAAGACAAAAATTAGTTTCTACATCAGACACAAAACAGAAGTCTAAGAAGAATGGTCACCTGTGAAGTGAACATACAGGTATTTATGTAACTACAGGAACTTCATTATCATGAGTTTTTTTTCCTTTTCCCTTTTGCATAGCACTGCTTTTTTCCCTCCCAGAGCAGGTGAACAGCTGGGGTTTAAGTGGAAGTCTCACAGAATGGCAGAATGCTGCCAAAAGGACAGTGGTATGTGTGCAAGACAAGGTCCATCAGCTAAAAGTCAGTCCAAACCCTATTGGACATGCAAGCAGACAACAAGAAACAATCTCAACCTAGACTGTCACCTTAAAAATTTTCACTGTTTAAAATTGTATTATATTAATCATAAAAACCTAATAGTTTTCGAGCACTTTGAGTTATCCAAATCATTAAACTACTGTAATCCCTCTGGAAGGGGAATCTTCCTTTAAATATTACTCTGTTTTTACACATTTTTTCAAGATATTTATATAAATGAAATTACATCTAGTGTAAATTACATTATCACACTATACTACCCATGTCCACCTTATAATCAGTAAGATCTGCCTGTATTTAAGAAAAAATCTGTATGATATTAAATAAATGTCAACACATGAACAACCCACATCACACTGAATATTCTCAAGGATAGTGCTCAGAATTTGCTTAATTTCAAGCTCATTCCAAAACACTGCAGAGTGGGTACTTACTGAGATCCTCTGCAAGCTGGACTCTCTTGCCAGTTAGGAGCATCACCTTCTTTTCATTGTCTTCAGCAAAATCTTCAAGCACTTCCTTTACATTCTTCTCCAAGCGCCTTACTGTAAAAAAACAAAACAAAGCAACCAAATCAAAGTGATTTGCAACAGTTTTGCAACTCTAATGACCTAACAACAAAATTTTGGGAAGGTCTGCTGGAGACACAATACTAATCTGACAGGAGAAAAGGCAAACTTCTGAACACAGAAGCCCCTTCTTTGGACCAATAACAGAAATTCTTTAAGAAAGATTTTTAAATTTCAATAGGTACTTTTCCTCTAAGCAACACTATTATTGGATGACTTTTCTAGAACTAGATAATTTTTTGTTTCAAACCCTTCCACTGACTGAGCCTTACCTTCAGTGTTAGTGAGCTGCTGCCTCAGTGTATTTGCTGTAATCGCCAGCATCCGCTGTATTCGCCAGAACAGGACGACGTCATTACACTCAAGCTGGAACAACAGAACTTGTGGTGTCAGACCTCTGATGTCCACTGAACATCTTGCACACAAGAATCTCTTGACAGTTTTAGAAGCAACTGTAACCTCATGTATATATATATCCAGACCTTGCACAAAAATCCCACAGAATTACTGGTGTAGGTAATAAGGAAACATATCAAAAATTCTTCACAAGAACCACATCAGCCTTATTTAATGCAGTGCATCACCTTCACATCTGCTATTTTCAACAGAAAGAGCTGTATCGTGGGAAACCATGGAAAAACATTTTGCATATACTTTATGCAGGCTGGGGAGTGTAACCTAATGCTCACTGGAACACCACAGTTCATAGCAAATACACTGAGAGACAACAGCTGAGCTCCGGGGTGTGCCGCCCTGCATGACAAATGCTTCTGAAGACAGGGCTGGGCCAAGGGCTGCATTTGTTAACAACAGAAGAGACAGTTTCTACACCTGCAAGGATGGCAGGAAGGAGCATTAAGTTTCACATTAGGACACCTTAAAAAAGACAGGAGCATGATGAGGAGTGTCATGAAGAGGCAGCTCTCCATACTGTGATCTCATTCTCTCTTACCTCTTAACAGGCAAAGGTATTTCTAAAGTAACAAAGATTCCTGGCTTCATGGCTCATTGAGAGAAAACAGAGCGAGGAGCTCTACCTTTCCAGCAATTTTCTCTTTGATTTAAAATATAATGGTAAGATGCATACTGTCATGAATTGCACAAGCTTGGGTTCACAAAACTGGAAAGTTATTTATGAAGACCTGTTTGGAAACTCCACAGCTGTTCAATTTTCCCCATCACACATTGCTCTAAGCAATAATTATCAACATTTACTGACCATAGTTTTCCTACAAATCCACAGGGATGTTTTTTGAATTTTTTTGTGTAAGTGAAGTAAATAACTATCAATGGGAAAGCAGGAGAAATGGGTATCAACAACATATCAACAGCTGTACACAACTGGTTTTAACTGTGCATTTTCAATACATCGATTAGAAACAGATGTTTAGGTCATGGCTGATACCCAGTGGTCATTTTACATAATTACCACCAGGATGGCATTTTATCCATTACAAGCTTCATGTAAAACGTATCTGAGATCACCAGCTATCTGGTCAGGCTACTTTGAAGTATTTTTAGATTTTTTTCCAACTGAAATAGAAATATTAAGGCAAAATACCAGTGCAGATGAAGAACATCTGTTCTTCAATTTACCTCTGAGTCCACAAAATGCCTCTGATAATAATAGAAGCCTCTTCGACATAGATTGCAGTGGTTCAAAGCAGACTTCAGGAAGAATCTTCTATAAATCTGGTGCCATGTGTCTTTAATCTAGGAAAAGAGTATTTAAATTTGACTAAATAAATAAATACATACACTCACTATCGTGCTTAGATTAATGATTGCATTTAATTTTAAAATGTAACTCCAAACTGCACTATTGCTATCATGTAACATACATCTAAATATTTCTCAGCTATTTGTCTGCAACTGGGATATGATTAATGTGTTAGTTACACTTGGCAAACACTACAGATGACTTGTGAATTTAAAAACCTACTCTTCCATGCACATAACTGAATGCTTAAAAAATAATGTCTGCAGCCAAAACACGTTTAAATTACATACTACAAAACATTCTTTAACACTGAGAACACATTTTTGAGTTGTACCCATTAATTTACCAATTAAATCAGATTAAAGCTTAGAGAAATATTTAATGGGTCTTACGTAAACAAACATTTATAACTTTCCTTGATTAGGCTTATTATGTTTCACTTCTTCAAAATTAAATATGGGTATCAAGATGCCTCTCTGGAAAACCCGTAGAACATAATTAAGAAAATCAGTTGCTTGGCTAGGAAAAAAACCTCAATTTGCACTCAGCCTCCTCATGCAGAGAATGTGGATCACTACTATGACCTTTATAAAAAATGGCAAGTGCTGTACCAGAAAGGAATAGCAGATATTAAAAAAACTTTTCTTCCTAGAAGAAGTGCATGTATTAATGGCACAAAGGTAGCCAAAGTTACTGCAGAAAATAAATTGCTGCGATAGGAAATCTACATCTATTACTTATTAATGTCTGGATTCTCATTTCTTTAAAATCTCACATTGAATTAGATAATAGGCCTAATTACCCTTAAGGGCCTTTCACTGCAATGAGATATGTAATTTTCCAGCACATTTCAAATGTACAATACAATCTCTTGGGACACTCTAAAAAAATTCCTGCCCTTCTGTAAGTATGTAAAAAAAATTTCTCTTTTCATTGTACCAATGAACTGCAAACTTCACACACAGCCACACTGAAAGCTTTAGGATACATCATATGTTTTTACTGTAACTTGCTCACAAAGGCCTTAATCTGAACAATAATTTCTAACAAGCTTTGTTACAATATAGGCAAGAAAATCTGCTCAGCAGATCCTGATTCCAGTATAAAGGGACAGATTGCAAAATGTTGTACAGCCTCTGTCTGCCAGCTAACAGAAGTGTGTGAATTGCGTGCAAGCAGTCAGTGATTTGTTTGGAAACATCTGCATTACAAACTCAGTATTCAAATGAACTCTTTTCTTTGCCATCTAGGAAACATTCAAGTGTTCACAGGGGGCTTCCATGTGTCTTGCTACAATTCTGCATCTTACCAGACAGGGATCCACTGCTACTCCTTTTGCTTCCAGATTCTTTCTGACAGTTGTCACTTCATCATTTGCCAGATAAGCTGGATGATCTTCATTGCACTTGATCAACTTCTCAAGTTCATTTTTTGTTTCATTACGAATACTCTAGGATAGAAATGATTAGTTAGAATTTATTATTAGAGACTCATCAGCACCTCCTCAATGAAACACTCTATTTGCTTAATAAGCCAGGGCAGAAAAACCTCTGACACTATAAACTATTACTTTTAAGTTACTTCAAAAGGAATTTTTGCAGACACATCAAATATAGCATTTTTAATGGATACTTCACTGTCAATTTAATTTTTTCCCTTTTCATATTTTTATATTTCTGTGTATATATTATACACAGAAATGCAGAACAAGAATAGAAGGGTGGAAAAAAAAATCGTAGGTGTTAACCTCCTTTCCCCTACATGAATATTTGCTAGCAGAGTTCACATTCATATAGCACTTGTGACACTGATGAGAACTGAACTTTTTTCCTATTAGCTAGCAGGAACTCTCCATGGATTCATACCTTTAAGGTGCTGTTGATAAAAGACAATATAGGCTGAAGTCACTACCTTGCCCTAATGGCTGGTTGCATATAGCTGACTGTAAAACTCATTTCTCTGAAACCATTACTTCCTACTCTATCCTTTTAAACTCTGCTCACTTCTTTAAAGTATGAATCAGTTTGAGAAGCATCCAGGAAAAGTACAGAAATTTTACAATTATAAGCCGCACCTTTTTCATTGAAGAATCCAGCCTACCCCAGTAGTGCGGCTAATCATCAGGTGCGGCTTATCTATGGACAAATCCCAGCGAAACGCCAACCCAGAAGTGAGAGCTGGCCGGGGAGGGAGCTGCCACGGAGCCATGGCTGGCCAGGGAGCTGTCGTGGAGCTGCGGCCAGGCGGGCAGGCTTGGCAGGACCGCGAGTGGGGCGGGTGAGCGGCGCTGCTGGCGGGCAGTGGAGCGGCGCCGGCGGCGGAATGGGCTGCAGGCTCGGAGCGCGCGGGGAGTGGAGGGCAGGCCGCCGGCAGCTGGCTCAGAGCGGTGAGGGGGGATCGGGCTGCTGGCGTGGAGCGCATGGTGAGGGGGCGGTGGGCTCGGAGCGCGCGGGGAGGTGGGGGCGGGCCGCCGGCTTGGAGCGCGCGGGGAGGGGGTGGTGTTGAGCCAACTTCAAGCACATAGCGAGGGGGCAGCCAGCAGCCAGCTTTGCGTGGCGAGGGGAGCCGCTGCCGCTGCCGAGCAGGCGGGGGCTGCAGCAGCCACCGGGGGCGGGAGTGCCGGGCCCCATGGCACGGGGAGGGCGCCTGGGGCTGCATTTAAAGGCTTCATCGGTCTGTGAAAACTGTTTGCAAATTGAGCACCTGAGAGCAAACCCCGCGATCTCGTGATTCTGTTACTAACTTGTTATTTTATTGCACATGGAGCCTTGCTTAAAAAAAAAATAAAAATTGCGGCTTATATTCAGGGTGCGGATTATATATGGACAAATCCCGTGGTCTACCCGGCTATCCGGATGTGTGGCTTATAATCAGGTGCAGCTTATAATGTGAAATTACTGTAATATAAAAAGCCCATCATCTCTGGGCATCAAACAAAAGGGGCAATTAAAATTAAAAGGAAATTTCCAAAAGCCATAAGCAAATGAGAGGAGATGTTATGATGCATATGGTCAATCAGAAGATACAACTGTGATTACAATGGGAGTGATAATACTATCACATACTATTTAAATCCAAATAGAGCATGACAGGAAACTGCATTTGACTTCTGTTAGGAAGGCAAGCATGAAAAGTATAGAAGAGAATAGCCCCAGTTTCCACCTGCTTTCATTGATTTCTTTCTACTGAAAGAACTTCAATACACAGGTCAATGGCATCATAGCAAAGATGAAATTCTGTTAAACAATGGAAAATAGTTTACAAGTCACTCTGTAGATGTAGCATGGAAAAAGTATACAAAATTCTCCATACTTCTTAAAACAATGGCAAGTGAGGGGTTTTTTTGTTGTCATCTAAATAGTGTGAAGAGAACGGTAGTTTTGAAAATTTATTGAGTAATAATCTAAGTTTTCTAAAAGTAGCAAACCATAAATTTTTTATAATTCCTTTCCTTTTACCTGTTCCTTGGTGCGGCTGACCCAGTGCAGCCATCTTTTTTTCCAGTTTGGACCAACCATATCTTCAACAACAGATTCAGCTGGAAAAGGAGGCATGATATTAATTATCAAACATAATATATGCAACCAGCCAAATTTATACTTTCAAAATTAAGTATGGGAACAAGAATGAACATTTTATGCTGAAGAACATAAAATACAACACACCATGTCAGGTCTTTTACTTCAAGCAATGGCTGATGTCTTTTACTAAAACTTAAAAATTACTTCCAACCAGTAGATAATTCAAAAAACACAACATCCCTCTACTGAGACCTAGTTCCAAATCATGCACTTAAAAAAACCTCAGATCTTATCTCTGCTGCAACTTGCATCAAGACTGATTATGCTAAGAATCATAAATAGACTAACTATTTTTCCTGAATTTATCCTGTTCTCTTACAGGTGCATTTAAACCATTTTTTTTACTTTATGGATCTCTACTGCTTCTCATTCAGTTGCCTCATTTTAAGCATGAGAGCCTTTGAGGCTGTATTCTGCTAAATATTTCTATCAGCACCATTGCAAGCAGTCACCACTGTGCCAGTTGGGCTGACACAAAGGCTGCACTCAGTGAAGTCAACTAGATCAAGACTGGCTCAGATTAAAAAGGGAGGAAGAGTGGAATACATGACACCACTCACTGTCTTTGAGCCGACTCTGGAGCGTCTCTTCCATGAAATGAATGGCTGCATCCCACTGCTGTTTATCAGATATTGACCGATCTTCTAAAGCATTGTGCTGGATCACCCGCTGCAAAACAGAATGTCACTTTAGCACACAGTAAATAATTTACTTGGGATTTAGTTAATAACCCATTTCTACTATTCTTTTCATTTTTTTAATGTCTGCTAAAACAGATTATATTGGGCACACGCAAGATATTCAAGAGGCACCTTTCAAAGCATTGCCACAATTTTTGTGTGCCTCTCACTCTTTTCTACAGCCTGCATAAATAATGGAAAAAATAAAGCAAAAGATATGAAGCTCCTCTGGATTACAGAATCTATAAACAGGGAAATGAAGTGATGTTATTTTATGTGGCTACACTGAAAAGAACAAATAAGCTGATGCCAAGCAATTCTCACCATGCTGGCCTTGTGCAGGCACTGGGTTATGGAGGACGTTCATGAACCAACCAAAAGAGTTTTATTAGATACGATTTAGGACAATAACTAATAAAAGATAATAATGAAATTAATTGAGTAACACTGAATTAAAGCATTATATAGAAAAGGTGAGATGGACACAACAAGAATCATTTTATGATTACAGTGAGAGAATGCAAAAATAGTGATTATTCAACTCAAATAAAAACATTTCAAGGTGAAAAAACCCACTACATTATACCAGGCTATCCTCTGCTCTTTCATTCCATCTATGTCGCTTAATAGTTTCATCTTTGACAGCTTGCTTCAGTTTATCAAAGATATCATCGTGCTCCTTTCCTTTTTTTTCTGTCATGAAACGGGAAAATTCTTCTTGCAAAGTCTCCCATGCCACCTGCAAAGTTAGCAAACAATTCCTCCTAAAATGGACCATTACATCATGCACCAGCTGATAAAGGTACATTTATTACAATTCTTTCAAGTATGAAAATCTGGTGACTTCCCCAGAAAAACCATGCAAGCATAAATCACTGACTTTTCCTTTGCTGCTTATCCACTACTAATAAAATCGACACTAAACTTTGGTTCACTGTATTGTAGCAAGCAGAACTGTTAAAATTTGTATAAAGCTATTAAACATGAATATACCTACTTGAGGGGTTTGTTAATCTTGCAAAAATAGGTTTGAGTTTTCTTCTTTAATAGGCAAAATTCACCTGAAGTGCAAAATACAATGTTTCTGTTCTCTATGGTTCTCAGGCATCAAGACCTTGCCAGCCTTTTCTGACATGTAAGCCAGTTAAAAGAACTGCAGTCACCCATTCAAACATCACTTTACTTCTCTGAAGTTATGCTTTCATTTTAAATTTTAATTGCGTTTTTTAAATTCAAATAACTAAATTCTCACCTCTACTGCTTTATTAGGCAGTTGCTTGTCAGTCCACTGCTTCAGTTTGATATCCACAGTGGTGTTAAATGTCCCTGAGTTTGCAGTCTGTGCTGCTGGCAGGTATATGTTCTCAATCACATGAGTAGATACCCTTTCCCATAAAGTTTTCTCAAGCATCTCCTCCCTAAAATGAGAGTTGTAATACATGTGACAGCTTCCAGTACACAACTGACTAATAGCCATGCATTCAATTTGCTAGGAACACAGAAAACAACACGACAGATCACAGGAATACAATACATTGTCCAAGAAAAACGGTTTCTGACTTGTATTTGAGAATGCTGTTTACCTAGAACTCTATTTTAAAGGCAAACTTGTCCTAGCAAATTATGGAAAAAAATAAAAAAGAAAAAATTACCATACCAGTGCTTTGGTGTCACCTGAGTCAAACTTATGACTTCATCAAGGATCTCATTCTTTGCTTTCTCAAACAGTTCATTCTGTGCAAAAGGAAATAGTAAGATTAAGTATAGTTTGATCATGATTCCATACAAAAGGTGAAAAAATACAAAACCTTTTTCTTAATGCTTTTAAGTCTCAAATGATACCTCCTGGTCATGTTCTGAAAAATGTGTGTACATATCACCAGCTACCCTGGTTTACCACACATCTTTCCCCCCATTTCTTGCATGTCCTTGTCCAGACATGGCATTTCAATATTCAGGATCTCTATAAAAGAATTAGAAAACAAGATTCCAATTGCTTTGTTACTCTGTTTGAAAGACCAGGGAATGCAACCTATCTTTGCCAGTTCTATCACGATCACAAAAAAACCTGATCTATCCCTGGGGGCAAGTTAGGTCAGGTAGCTGTGTACTAGAAGAGTGAAGGATATAAGTGCTGAAGCATCACGATTTTGAAGAACAGTTTTTCCTTCCCCTACAATAATTTATACCGTCCTAACACTTTGAAATATCAGTACTTTATGTTAACTATAAGAAACCTTTACAAATGAAATTAAAAGGCATGAATTTTAATTAATAATCTTCAACCCTTTGTAGCACGCCAGTGAAAGCAGTAGTGCAATTTACCCTGTCAAGCTCTCGCAACCGGGGGTAATTGTTCTTCCATTCCGTCTCAAGATTGAAACGCGTGGCTGCAAAAATCAGAAAGAGGGCCTTGTTTTTTGTAATTGTCCATATGCACTTCATGATTACCTTTAAAGTTCAGCAGGTCTTAAAACTGCCACAAATCTTGCTTATGAAAAACTTTCCAAGAACTTTAAGCATGTCTGCAAATGAACAATTTTCTTCTGTCTATGCCAAGATACTCTGTCTATAAATTGCAGAATTCACGCATTAAAAAAGCACAGTAGAGCCATTCAGCTTCCAGCTCTGCATATGTCAGCCCTGCTCTGGCTGACCAGATGGTACCTTTATACAGAAAGCCATTTTAAACACCTTAATCCTGTGAAGAACTGTGTTTTGCCCACAAAAAAACCCCAACCTGTTTTTTTTCTTCATACTTATTTACTCCTTTGGTTTTTAGAGCAAGTGGTACTTCACAACATATGTTACTTTTTAACTTTTTTTCTAGAAATTACCTCGGGCAATTATCAATAAATGGGAAATGCTGATCATATAAAATGTATGAAACAATTGCCCAAGCACGCTGGCAGAACAATATTATACGCACATAGAAGAAATAGCTGTTTAACAGCAAGATGCTATTTCCCTTACTTTTTGTTTACCTTTAAAAGCATCTGCTTGCTGCTCCACAGACTCTCTCACCATTTTCCAAAAGCAGTCTGACACAGCAAGACTTAAGTTCTTGGTTGTTACCTGATGTGCTTTCAGCATACTTGTCCTGTAAAGAAAGACAGCTAGAGGTAGTTCTCTGCATACCTGCGCTTTTAGGTCCCCATTTCCTCTTCTCTAGAATAAAGCTTTGCTTCTCAGAGCAGAAAATAACATGTAACTGTGTACCTAGCCCAAATTCCAGTCTCTTCCTCTCAACTACTCTGTGTAGATCATCACCAAAGGAAGGGGAAAAAGCCCCTCCAAAAACCACAGGAACAAAAAACCCCATCATAAATAAGATTTTATTCTAGAGATTGCAGTGCAGGTCCTACACTCCCAAAGATCATGTTCTATACTTTCCTGAGGAATAATAGCCTGTGAAATCAAAACTCCACTGAGTGAGCTTCCCTCAGAACATATAAAGAAACCCTTTGAATACAACATGGTCACCCTAAGACAACTGACATTTAGAGGCACTAAAACTTACTTTTGGGCTGGATTCACTCCTCTCAGCTCTAAGTGCATAGACAGGCTGAAACTTAGGTCTTGTAGAGCTGACAGAGAAACTTTGGAAGAGTGGCCCAGAATGCAATGGAAACAACTGCTGCCTGACGATGCCTGTCTGTCTCCAGTGACTTATAGCAAGCATTAGGAAACCAGGATAAATTTTTCACCTCAACATGGTACTTAATTTAAGTAGATTATATCTCTTTTAGTGTTCTCACCTTGCAATCATCTTAAATTCAGTAAGAAAAACTGACGCTAGGATTTACCAACACAGGCTCATTTTAATAGAAAGAACAAAATAGCAACATACTTTAATAGCTTTGAATTTTGAAAAAAATCCTCTTCATATTCTTTAATAGATTCAATGCTTTCACTGCTGTTTCCTGCAGAAAGAAAGAAGTGCTGCAACAGTTCCATTTAGATAGTTTTCTGGGCTACCAAGGATAAAATGAACAGAGCTAGAGCTCTATTTACCTTTTCCAGTTACAACTGCAAAATAACCCAAAGCTTTCATTGGGAAGAGTTTGCCTTCAATGATTTGCTGGATCTATGAAAATGAAGGATTAAAAAAACTATCATTAACTTTACATAGAGACATCCTTTGCTTCAGAACAATTTTAAGGCCAGATCTACTTATATCTATCCACAGACAACTGCAGTTTGTCATGGGACTATGAGTTCTATTAAGAATGAAAATAAAAAAAATAAAGGCATAAATCGAATAAGGCATAACACAGCAGAACACAAAACACAACAAGAATGCCTATCCCAGTACATCTTTAAGCCTTTTTGGGAAATGGAAGTTGTTCAGGTCACCTTCATGAAGGCAATCATTATTACAGCAAGCTGAGACTGAAGTTCCATAGCTAATCACTAAAAGTAAGGCCTGAGAGAGATTAAAACAACAACCACACATACACACAAAAATCATACTGAATTCAGAAATAAGCACTCAAAACCATTTCACACAGGCAGGTGAGGTCCAATATCTCTGACAGCATCTCAAACATTTTACTTTGTAGGACTTGAGCTGGCACAATGTGAGAAAAAGAGTTTCAACTCACCCTGTTTGGACTAGCCACATTTTTCTCTGCAAGATCAACCTTAGTCAACACAAATATTGTCCTCTTTCCTTGGGGATCCATTTGGCTGACTAAGTCTGTGACAATACTGCGTTCTGCATCCACTGACCCATCTAAAATAAATACAAAAGTTTATTTTAGGGACTATGTAATATAACATATAGTACTGAAAACACAGTAGCTATGAAGTAAGTTTCATGTTACAAATTTAAACCAGTAAAATTAAACTTATGTTCCATTTTTGGATAAACATAGGGGGAAAATGGCTTTGTTCACAGAATCAAAACAAACCAGTTTGTTTTTGTTCTGTTTTGAACAAGTACCAGCTTACTCAAAATATTCAACATTATATTATATTCAATATTATTGCATGCTACCTCCAAAAACACTTCTGTGGAAAACTTGAATTTTACTTTCACCACCATTTTTCTTTAATGATTAAAAAACTCTCAGCAAAAAGTTGCTTTTTGCCAGACTTTGCACAGATTGGCTTAATTTATAAACAGACATTCCACAGCATGCTGTTTTGCACACTACACAAATTATCACAAAAGGAAAAATATCGTCAGAACAGCCTCCAGAGTAACATAAGAACTATGATTAAAAATATAAATGGATAATTGTTTAGACCCTCAGTACCTTGAATACAGAGGATGATGGCATTAGGATTCTGCATGTAGGCCTTGCTGATGCTAAAGATAGTTTCCTTTGTATCTGGAGCCATACCTGATGTCACAGTCTTTAATATCCATATGGAGATAAATATTTCAAGAAAAACAAAGGGAAAAAAACATGTTTAAAAAAATCCCAACAGCTAATGTTCTCACCAATAACAGTACCTCATTTAAATGTCTTCATTTTTTAAATTATTGCATACTTACACTAATGACTCCAGGTAAATCAACCAATACCATTCGCTGCAAACCAGGACCTTTCACACTTAAGGAGATGGTCTGTGAAATAAAATTGCAATTAGTTTATACACCACCTACTTTGAATGCATTTACATAGACAAACACACATATGTAAAACTATATGACACATTTACACACATATGGTTTAATCAGCAACAACCTGTCATTTTAAATAGGAAGCACAACTTTTAATGCAGGTAATTGTTGTACAAAACTGATTTTAACAGTCCAAATACACTTCCTATACTGCAAAATACAAGTATATGCAAAAGGGATTCACCACAGTCTCCCAGTTGAAGAACATTTACAAAATATATACATGTAGAGATATTTTTTATTAAATAATTTACAAGTCTTACCTCAGTGCTAACAGTGCACCCTTCTTTCACACTATTTCTCATCCTGATTTCTATTTCATTTCTCAAAGCTGCAAGCTGTTACAAGAAGAGCAAAATATAAAACACAAAACTCTTTATAACTATGATAGAAGAAAAATTACCTATACAGAAAAACACTTTTAAGTAGGGAAGAAGATCTCAGTTTATAAGGACTATCTCAAATGCCTGTTTAGTAAGTCTGGTAAATAGAGAGGGCACTAAATGACAGATTACCTGCAGATTCCTTCATGCGTCAAAAAGTGCCTTGGCACAAGGAGCACCCTACATTTTATTCACTTCAGTGCCAGCCAAAGAAATAATTTAATAACTACTTCAATGCCTTGTCCCACTAAACATCTTTCACTCTAATTAAACAGGGCCTTAGAGATCATAGAGACATAAAATTATTCAGAAAATCAATAGAAGTCTCATTAACTTCCAGTCACTTTATTATACTTACATCCTCCTCTTTGGTCAGATCAAACTCCCGAGAGCTGTCTTTGAATAAAGCCACATGGTGGGGACCTTCACTAAGGGTTACCTAAATGTTAAAAGCTTTAATGAGAAAGTATAGCAAATATAACACAGAGAAACACGAGAAGTACATGGCATATGTACACTTTCCTCTGTAGAAACACAATAATATGTACTGTTTATTTAGCACAAAATTAATAAATGGTACTGCTACTATTAAGACAATACACATGGATCATACACAGACCTGCAGAGCTTTTGTCATGGGCTGAAACAACTCCCTTGCTTAGAGGCTATTTAAAAAACCTATGTACATGTATGCTTCAATCAATGTCATGATCAGAGGGAGAACAATACAGCAAATGCTGATTTTAGAGATGATGATGATGTTCCTTACCTTGACAGGAGAACGTGTCATCATCTCCCCAGAGCCTCGAGGGAATATGCGGGCCTGCGCGATCATTTCTAACACACTGGTTTTTCCTGCACTTTGATCTCCAACCACCACCACCTTAAGTGAAAGTTTAAAACAGCCATTGGCTTGTGGAAGGACATTTTGGAAGTTTAGACAAAAGCTGACTAGGAAGACATACATATGTATCGACACCAGCTGTATTCTGCTTGATAATAAATGCTGGTTTAAAACTGGTTTAAAGATTGACTCTTTGAAGAAATACTAACCTGTAGTCAAACAAAAAAAATTGACTTGCGCAGCAGATAGCACAGTCCACAAAGCACCTTGCCAGGCCATCTAATGAAGAGAGGCCTTGCTGCTCTCATGGCAGGCATCTCTTTTCTTGTACAAAACCCTTTCAGCAGGCAAACCACAACTCATCTGGTAGATGCTGCTTCTACCTGGGAAAGACCTGAATTTCTCCATTTTAGCAGCTTCCTATAGAAGCTACCAACACTGCAGGTGGTTGTGAAAGCAAGAAGCATTCCTGGCTCTCTCTTACACCAACAGTCAGCCTAACCCATTCCCAAATCCTCCCCTACCAGCACCACTGCTGTGGGAGATGGACAGGGCACCTTACTCAGCTCCACTTACACACAGTGGGAAACAACAACCATTTTACAAAGCTGAGGAGGATGGGGTGCACAGACTGAAACTATTTAAAATTAAAAGATCATCACAGAAGCACTAACTGAATCTAGACAGGGTTTATCTTAGAGCCAAAACAAGCTAGGTTAAATTGGTTATTTTCAAAATTATCTTACTGCTTTTATGATGAAAGACATGTCTTGAGCAAAAAGATAGAGTTACAAGAAAACAGCCTAGCACTAAATCTGGATTATTCTGGAATATAATTAAATCCTCTATTGAATTGTTAAACCGGTGTTTCAGTAAAAATCATTGAATTTGTTATCTACTTACTCGAGGTAGATGATCTTGAGTGTTATAACTGGCATCATAATCAGACAGGATGTCAAGTACTTCAGAATACATATCAATCAAGGACTTCTACAAAAAAAAAGCACAGCGAGAAAACACAGCCAAATAAGAGAACTACAGTTTCAGACTACTTCTGTAAATTTGTGTAAAAATGTTTTTCCTGATGGCTTGAAACCACAGCTGTCTATACTGCAGATCAGATCTTTCTTCTATGTAACACAATACAAAGTAAAGTCACTCCTTGACTCCTGTGTATGAAGGAGCAAAATGAGAGCTCCTATGTACAGCATAAGAAAACAATTGAGTGCAAACTTCACAGCTTTCAAGTTAAGCTAAATTGAGTTTCTTACATTAAACATCTTGACGTACTTAGTTTGATGAACAATAAATAAGTTTGATGCACAATAAACATTCATAAGGATACAGAGTTAGCCATCTTATTCTGCACAAGTAAGATTCACCTTTCAGTTCCCAGAGGAAAGAGAAAGATTCATACTGGTTAATAAATGACACAGAGAAGCAGAAAACATCCATTTTTAGAAAGCTCAGGATGTTGGCAGATAAAAACAAAAGCCAGTCTCACTGGATTTATACAGTCATTAAATGATGCTCCCTCACCCCATGACTTACTCCTACCAAACTCAATGAGACCCATAACAAAGCACAAAGACTGTGCATACAAGAAGAGTTGGAAGCAAGATTATCCAAAAATACAGTGCAGCTACATGGAAAAACCAAGCCACATTTCCCAATCACTTAGGGAAGTTACTTAGTTAGACACGGCAACCCCTTTGTGTTTTTCAAATGAAGCCGCTTCCCAAAGTTACATCGTTAAAAAACACCTATTGTATAAAAGTCTTGATGACTCAAAAAATTAACAGATTAACAAATATTAAAAGTTTATGTATTAATCAACAAATGTAATTTAGAATAGAATAATAGAAAATATGGCATAATCATATTTCAATGCAGTTTTGTAACACATACCTTTAACTTCCTCTGATGAATTCCCTTGTCATCTCTTTGCAGTACCAATTTTCTTAATTCTTTGTTCTCCTTCTCTAATCGCTCAAGCATTCTTTGGTATTTGAGCTATAACAAGTAGTACAAGCACATTTGTGTAATTATGGACATAGCAGATTAACATAAGCAAAGTTTTACCTATGAAAAGCCCATAATCCTTCAGGCAGGTGGTTTAAAAACAGAGAGAACTTTGTCATCATTAGTTGTTAAGAATACAAGATCACCAAGAGAAGAGTGTAAGAATTACAGTAATTTCACGATTATAAGCCGCACCTGATTATAAGCCGCACATCTAGGTAACCCACGGGATTTGTCCACATATAAGCCACACCCGAATATAAGCCGCACCTTTTTTTTCCCCCTTCCAGCGAGGACCCATGTGCAACAAAGTAACGAGTTAGTAACAGAATCACACCAGCACAGGGCTTGCTGTCAAGTTGCTCAATTTGCAAATAGTTTTCACAGACTGGCGAAGCCTTTAAAGGCAGCCCCAGGTGCCCTCCCCATGCCGTGTGGTCCGGCACTCCCACCCCTGGCACTGGCTGCCGCGGCTCCCCACCCGCTCAGCAGCGGCAGCGGCTCCCCACACCGTGCAAAGCCAGTGGCTCGCCCCCTTGCTGCGCGCTTGAAGCCAGCCGCCCGCCGCCTCCTCACGGTGGGAAACCAGCTCCGGGTCCCCACCTGCTCGGCTGTGGTGGCTGCTCCCGGCGCCGCCGTGCTGCCACGGGCAGCCCTGAGCCACGCTGCCGCGGGCTGCCCCAAGCTGCGCCACTGCGGGCAGCCCGCGGGTCCCGCAGCGCCCGTGGCTCGGGGCGGCCTGCGGCAGCTCTCTCCCCAGCTAGCTCGCACTTCTGGCCTTTCGCCGGAAATTGTCCATAAATAAGCCGCATGATGATTAGCTGCACTACTGGGCTAGGCAGCATACTTCAATGAAAAAGGTGCGGCTTATAATCATGAAATTACTGTACTTTTTTTTTGTAATGCAACTCTTTTGCTTCAAAAGCTTTTGTAAGACCACACTGTTCAAACCTCAGCACACAAAGATCAATCTTTAAGCATCTTAACCATCATTTTCAAGGAAGCTACACATATGGAATCAGATAGAAACCAGTGTCAGTGAGAACTGGCTATTCAATCAAAATGGAGCTTGAATGTAAATGTGTGAGCCTCATACATTTACCTTTCTTCAGCATAAAACCTCAGATCGAGACAACTGTACCAGCTTAGCCCTGTTTAGGAGACTGCAATAGTACTCTGAAGATGAGAAGTGTATATAGTATTGATATCTACTCTAAAAATGTTTTTCTACAATGTGGAAATTATTTGGCCTGAGTGTACTTTTAAAATAAAATCAAATTTCTATGTTATTAAAAACCAGGTAAGTCATAAATGCACTCAGAATATGCAAATATATAATGAGGTTAGTAAAGCCCCTATAAAATAATGTAGCTGAGCCTAAGAGCCAATCAATTTAGAAGCCTTCAGACAAAGGATTAATTGTATGTTAACACGAGCAAGAAAATCAGAACACTGACAAGTATGACTAATGTGCATCATCCCTAAAAAAAATCTACTTTACAAATAACTAGTTCTGCCTTGCTAATCGAGGAGAGATTAAAACTTGCTTGGAACGAAGTCTTGCATTCTGTAAGTCATTGTCAGAGAAGAAAAGACAAGACTGACCTTTGGTGTGTGCCAACAGGGGAGTCTGCACTGATACATTCAGAGACTGAAAAAAGCACTGCATTTTTACCAAATATACTTCACATGTGCTTTTGTTTAGTAAATCTGAGTTTTGCTGCACATACATCACTACTTAAAGCATCAGTAACTCAGAGAAGTCACCTGAGTGCGTAGAAGTTCTTCTTGAAGTTGATCGATCTTTTCTTTGTCAGAAACCTACAAAGAAAAATAATCATGGCTACCATCACTCGTTTAGTTTAAGCACTGTAAGTAACCAAATTACAAACTGAAAGCTTCATTCCACCTAAGAAAAGTGACTTGACATGCACTTTACAGCAAGTAAAATTCTTCAATTAGCATTTGAAATTTAAAGCTGATTAAACCCCCATCTGCAACAGGAGGTTCCCATCAGAAAGCTGTCTGAATTTCAGTACATGCAAATGTAAAAATTAACCCTTCAAGACTTAATACTGGCAAAGTGGACTTAAGGAAAAGCAATTTCATATGGTGTTGAGATTCCTGGCCACTGAACTAAATGTAGTTTTAGTGGTCAAACTCTCAGGATCTTGTATATTCATCTTCTGAATTAGCATCATCTTAGCGTCAAAAAATCACTGAACACCTGCTTGTTAAGGAAAATACTTTCAATGAATATTCATAAGCATTCTTATTTCATGTTTGTTTGTCAGAATTCTACATGTGCTGCACAACTTCATACATTATAGATAGGCAAGACAGTCTTGAAGGGTTATTTCAAAATTACTTAAATTACATTCAAACTGGAAAATTCGGATATTATAGTACAAGAGATCTTGAGGTTCAAGGCATTAATGTAATAAGATCAAGCACTAAGAAACATTCTTTCTAAGCCAAATGTTCCTAAAATGTATTCATCAAGATGCAGTAAACAGTTGTTTTAAACAATCCCCTTTTAATAACACAAAGACAAAAAGCATAAATGGCGGAATACAAATTCCTATGGTGTAAATATGGTTAACTGATGAAATACTCAATTTAGAAAAAAAGGTAACCTAAACAATTACTGAGTATGTCAATATTTAAAATATTTAAAGTGATAAAGTCCATGTGACATTTACAACTCAAGTTGGCTTCAGATGAGAAAGAGCATATTATCTAATGTGCAAAGGACAGCCGTTATTTAGACATAAATTAATTCCATTACTAAAATTTTACAGCAGTTGTTACAGACTAAACAAGAATAATCCACAATTATTGATAGTGATCAATATCATTTAGCTGTTAAGCCTGCACTTTACAGAAAGAAATCCAAGCTGACGCTTTCATCTTTTTCCAATTATTTTCATTCATAAAGAGCGAAGACAAAATGCTGTAAATTAACTTTTCATTGCTGTGAATTAGTTCAGAGGTAGCAAAAGCACATGAGAAATAGGATTAGTTAAACAGAGGACTTGATGCATGCAGCCACAAGGTGCTATATGTAAATAAACATTTACATATACACATGCCTCCAACACCTCAGAGATAAAAGGGGAAAATCAAAACCAGAAGGCAAAGAGAATGATGTGTGGAGCCAAAAGAAGGAAGAAAATTTAGCAAAGAAAAGGAAAACAAAGTGTTTCCACGTGCTGCAGACTTTCAAAGGAGATAACGTTTTCCTGCTCTCTGATGTTCCCAAAGGACTTGTGGGGCCACGATGCACCTCTGAAATGCTTCCCTACAAACACCTCCAGCCACAGGCACTGTGTGAGCTGAGGCTTCTGTTCAACACGGAAAGCCAAAATATAGCACAGTCTCAAGTTGCAAGATCTGAAGCAAAGAACTATGTAGCACTAGATGAATTAATTCTAACAAGGATTATTGTTATTGACATAAATAAGTTATGTCAAAACCAACAAACAGCTCCAGTGCTTGGTACAGGTATGACTTCGATGTCGGGGCATACAATATTTTGAATATATGGTCCACAATATTGACAGAAAAATTTAGGTTGCCAATAAAAGCTAAAGCTAATATATCAATTTGAAGTACTAACGGTCACTTAAGACCGATCTCTGATTTCTACCCCCATGTCCCCAAAACAAAATAAATTACTAGTGTGTTTTATAGGCATGAATATTTGTTTAATCCAGTTCAATATGATTTGTAACTCAAAATTCCTTCCTCTTCCCCCACTGCCATCATAAAGAACTATGAGAAAAGAATACTGGAGACTTATTTTTAATCAAGGGCCCTTGCACCCAGATATCTGTTCACTAAGATATCCCAAAGCTCCTTATAGAGTTGCACATTTTGCACAGCAGTTGCTTTTCAACAGCCTTTGTCACATATTGCATAAAATAATTACTTGCATCTGAAAATTCAGTACCTTTGAAACCACAGCCTTTGGTCTTATACATTCTCTAACTAGACTACAAATAATTTTAAATTGATTATGTGTAGAACTACAATGATTTCCAGTAATTTAAATTAAAATATCAAGGCCCAGACAAAATGCATGCAAGCAGCCATGCACAGTGCAGCTGTCTCAGACTAAACAACTTGACTCTAAGATTTTTATCTACAGACTGCTCCCAAAAAAAACCAATAGCAGAGAATTAAATTTTTGTTTTTAATATCTTCTCCTGATTGTGAGATGGTTTTTACTGTTACTGAATTTACAACTGCAGTAGATGCATTACTGAGTAAATAAATTAAAATGGAAAAATATGCTAGTAAATTGGGCAAGAAAACTTTAAGAACAGAAATAAAATTATCTTGTTTTCTTATAGACATGCAAGCAAGATAAATCAGTTAAAAAATAAAAAAGGTTAGTTTATGCCCTGTCAGAAGGGCCTGCAATGAGTTATTTCAGTGACAGTAACAATTTGTTCTTCTAAAGGAGGATGTGGATCAATGACTGGATTCTTTACACATATCCTCATATGAAGGCATTAAAGAAAATAGTTTACAATCTCTTTCAAACTGATTCAAACATAAAGGTTAGTGTGACAAACAAGACTCATTCCTTGCCATAAGGAATATGCCAAATAGCATACTGAATGCTAAGCAAAAACTTCCTATATGCAAAGGAAGGTAGAACCTTCAATCCTCTGAAAACACAGAGTACGTGCCATGGAGGGCAGGGTAACATTTACAAAGGCAGCCCTTGCAGTTTCTTCATAGCTTGGGAATTGTGGAATTAGCAGCAGCAAAGTACTAACAAAGTAGAATCTCAACCAGAAACAAATGTAGTATCAAGCTCATTTTTCTTCCTGATGGTGTTTATTAGGCCGATAACTTTTTATATACCAAATATTGCGTTGTTTCTCCGGCAATTTTTACAAGTTCACACATTTTATTATTACTTCAATCTACTATTCCGTGCTCCAGCTCTCTCAATAAAGTGTATACATTCTGACAAAGGAGCTTGTAACTATAAACCATACCACACAATATGAGAAGAAAGTAAAACACTGAAGTACTACAATACTTCCAGAGAACGTTCCTCTGTTGATGGACTAAAAAGCATGACAATTACAGCTATGCAAATACGTCTAGAAGTTTAATTCATATTTAGTGCATTCCTATTTCTATGGGATTTGTCTTCAGATTTACAGATCAAGTTCTGTATTCAGTTCTCAATTCCAAAGCCGCTGAAAGGTACAACTAATCAGAAAGCTTTTGAGGAGGCACAAAAGCAGCCAACAAAGTAATGTGGTCAAGAATTATAGATTGCAACAGATCAGACAGATAAAATATCCCAATTTAAGAGGAATTCCAATCAGCCATATAATAATTAATAAAATGATCAGAGCTTAAATTAAATAAGAGAATTGCAGATGTTCAACAAGCACAAGAAATCAGTAAAAATTTTGCTTTAAGATGGAAAACAGACAAGAGACTACCACTGATGTAGACACTGTTATTATCAGCAGTATTCAATTGTCAGTGCCAAATTATTACTAAGGAGCTTCTGTCATTTTCAGATTGGCAACAGTATAAAGCAGGGGAGAGAAGCTCCCAGAGATATATTCTCTGTAAACAGCTGTACTCTTACAAGACAGAGCTACCATAAACAATCAAAAGTAAGCAGATTGGACAATAATGCATGTACTTTCCTTAAATGCATTTTTAATGTACGAACATTAAATAACAGTTTTTGTAGAGGCAGAGACAATACAATTTCAAAGTGACACAAAGTACCTGTTTTGCTTTTAAACATCATGCTTTGAATGCAACTTGGTTAAACTGAAACAGGAACTGAAACACTGCATCTGTAGTGAAGTTGGCCAATTATTTGCGTCCAGGATTAAATTAGTTAGGTTTTTCTAGCTGAAATGCAGAGAGCTGAAGTATTTGATTAGAGTGAATGCAGAACACATCGTCCCTTAAGCCATCACCTTTCGCTTCTGCTGGGAAGAGAAGCCAGCGGCTCTGCGCGCTTCCTCCTCGTGCTGCTGGATTTGCTGTTGTAACAGAATGAGCTCCCCAAGCAGGCCCTGCCGGGAGTTTATAATAAAAAGGAGAGGAAAAATTTGGGGTGTAAGGAGAACAAAGTTAAACCAAAATGCATGACAAAGACAGATGAAAAACAGGTATGAACGGGTCAGTTCAAACGAAAGTGAAATTTCATTAGCAAGATCTCTTGCTAGCTGGAGTGGATAGAGCCAGCAAACCCATGCATTCTGCAAATCTAGGTAAAACAAAGCAACCAACATTTAGCTACATTTTACAATTATATTTGACTTCAACTAAGCATCTAAATATTAAAAAAATTCTATTATAGTTATCTCAGCTTTAAAACATTAGTCAACTGTTCAGTTCAGCCTTGCCAGTAAAAGTTCCTTAGGGTTTTTTTTGCTTTGTCTTTATTCCTAGCAAAATATAGTTTATAAAAAAATTATTTTTGCCTGCTATTTAACTCTCTCAAACAAGCAGAAAAAAGGTCATTTCTCAAGCATAAAAACAAAAAGCTCTCTCTCCACTTCTGTAACACATTCAGTTTAAATTCATGCTGTCATAACTCTTCCTGATCATTCAAAAAATCTAATCAATCAAAAAATTTCTAAAACTTGATGCTCATTCTTTTACTCGTTCAGCATTTTCACAAAGTTTAGCTTTCTTCTCCTCTCCCTCCACACTAAGCAATCCTATAATGGTGAGTTGTATTTCAAAACTGATTGAGAAATACCGTGCCAGTATCTACAGGAAGTTTATGAACTGTTTAAGAGAAAGCAGAGAAGAATATAAATGACCTATTTAAATAAAGCTCTTGAAAAAATATTAGACCTTCTAAGAAAACATTCAATGAAATGAAACGTTTCAAAAATGTACTTCAGGAATCAAAACAAGCTCTGAAACAGAAGTTTGGTGTAAGAATTCAAGACATCCATCATTAAGGTATACATTTGTTGCATGAAATACACACACAGGCATGTACACATAAGGATAAACAACACAAGAGAATGGATAAAAGGACACACAGAATCAAATGATCAAATATAAACATTTGTTAAACGGTGATTTGTATCATTTGAAGTATAGAAAAATCTCCTCATTAGCCTCAATGCCAAACTAGCAAATGCACTAGAACTGTGCCAGGAACTCAGGCAAAGGATTTCATTACTACACAGCAGCAAGGAGAGGAAGCCTCATCGCTACATTCAGAAGAACTATTTTACAGACAAGAAAACTCCTGGTATGACCTTTAAAAATTATGCTGTGGGTCCAAAAATAAAAGAAAAACACTGAACAAAATTTGCTATGAATGTCTTTCAGCATTTAAACAGGAAATGTAACAGAAGTCTGAAGTCACCAAATCTAATTATTTATGAGCAATTCCTTTAAAGACATCAGGTACATGTGACTACTATTCCACAATAAAGTATGAAAAGGATCCTTTTCAACTATTGTCACACCATTTAATAAAACATTCAAATAAAAAATTATGTCGTTTAAAAGGCCTCTCTGATTGATATATGCAAAGAAGAAAATGTTACAGTCTCATTAATATGATTTCCTTTATATTTTAGTTCTTAATTAACTGTTTTAGAGTTAAAAATAAATTAATATAAAAAAACTAAGAACCTTAAATAGCACAGAACTATACACAGGACCCCAGCTGGCATAAACCAATACACAAACAAAAATATTTATATCTCTCTGGCATTGGAACTATCACTGTTGGACACTGTCATTGGACATGTCCCCTCCACCAAAATCAATCTGTACTCTAAAGAATTTTTGCTAGAAAAATCAACACCAGTCAATGCCATTTTAAAAATTAAATTCTTTACAACCAATATTCTTTTCATTGTCAAAGAAACAATGTAAAGGGTAGGGAATAACAGGAGTTAACAGTCTTCAGCAGTTGACATACTGGGACAAACCCTGATGATGTTACTGTGCATTCTTCCCACACCCTATTATCTTATATTAAAAGTTAATGCACTCTCTGCAGCTGAGTATTTTATCCAGAGCATCAATAATATGAAACTGGAAATTAAGTTTGTAATATAACAGCACTCTTAATAAAACAGAGAAAACTACGGAAACTTCATTGCTTAAGTTGCAAGAAAGAATGAAACAAAAAAGAATGTTTAAAAAATAAATCCAAGTAAGCGGCAGTCCTTGCTCAAGTCTCTTTTGCACTTGTCAGCAGTAGCTGTAGTCAAGGGCTGTGGGATATTGTGCTGCTCTGTACACCAACTGAAGGTGATCCTGTGCAGACTGAGAGAGACAATCACACACTGCAACTGCTGCAGGGGGCAGCAGGGTCTTCAAGGCATGAAATGGCACCAAAGAACCCAGCAGAGAAAGGACTCAAAGCCCCACATCAAGATCTGAGTCACAGTTTTCAATACAACTCCACCACAGCTATAACTACTACACATTTTCATTAATATTAAAAACTAAGCTTTGGAATTTGTTTGCTTTAAGAGAAAATTATTTCTTACAGAAATTTTTCATGGAGACAGACAATAGCACAAGATGATCTAAGAAGGTAACAGCTGTTTCAAGTAGAAGCCTCAACTAGTTCCTCACTTACAGTACAATACTTTTACTTCACTTCAGTTTTTATAACTATGTTCACTCTTCTTTCCCCCAGAACAAAATTTCTTATTTGATCCAGGTAAAAAGAGAATTAAATGCCACATATTTAAACTACTTATCTGAACACTTCAGTAATTTAAATTTAATTCTATTTTAATAAGATCACACTTTTTAAATTAAATGAGATATTGAGATAAGCTCATTAGCTGACAAGCAGTACAGCCTGATTTGGTGTTCAGGACATTTTTCACTCTCTTAAAAATTACTCGGTATAACAACTCACAAACTCATTTCTCACTCATTCTATTCAAAGTTTTCAGAGACTTATCTGAGGACCACATCCAGTAATAATTCTTCAGAAAATTCCTTGAAACAAATAATTTCCAGATTTATCAGTTACTAATCACTTCCCAATGAAACAAAGAGAAACAGCTCATCAGGCACATTTAATATCATACTACAGCATCCATGCAATCATGTTATGAACTCATACAACCACAATTCTTAAACTAGCATTGGTTGGCAGTGGCAAGCACTGAATGCAAAAAGGTCATCTTATCCATTGTCTTGAAAATAATAATTTTGCTGGCCAATAAACTTGCTGATCATGCTCTATTAGGTACTTATATGTACCTAGTTTGAAATATTCTGACCAAAGTGATCACATTAATTAGCAAATTAGCAGTTTCTTATCAGATATAATTATTAGACCAAACAAAATTTTTATAATCATATTGATTTAATCTGCTGATGTTTTCCATACCACAGTCAAAGTTAGAATGCAGATATCACTGCATCCAAAACAACCACAGGACCTTAACAACTTTTAATGATATTACTGGTACTCACTAAAAATGTCAGGTTTTTCAATTATCAGAGGCAATGAACAAGATGGCCACTTCACAAACATGTTTTACACAGTGAAACCTGTGCTAAGCAATCATTCTGGAGAAAAATATAGACAGTTTACAGACAAAGGGGAAATAAAAAGCTAGGTTAATTCTCATGCAAAAATCCATCATTGTTCTACAGGGGGGAAAATGGTTGTAAGATTTGAGCTTTGTACATGTTTCACTATATGCTACCATGTAGAATTAATGCAGAATGAATGTATACATGCCTGCATATACAGCAAAGTTGTTTATGGAAAAGCCCCAGTTATAGTTCAGAAAGCTTCAAAGTTATTAAAAAATAACTATATGATAATTAACAAAATCCCTTATATATATATATATAGTTTCCTTTCCATTTTTGTAAAGCTATTTCTAAAAATAAACACAGGAAAAATAAAAAGTTGATAAAAAATGAGAAACATGACAATTTAGGAATTTAACAGAAATGTTCATGAAAACAAAAAAAGTAAACTTCACCTTCTTGACTTCAAGAAAAAAAGTGCTAAAACTTCAAGTTATCAAAATACAGTAACATTATTTTCCAGAGTAGTAACAAAAATACGATGTATACTTTACCTAGATAAAGAAAGTGAAAAACAGACTAACTTTAAGAAATGGAAATTCTTGAAGGCGGACATTCTTAAGTAAGGACTACAACTGTGAAAATGTCAACAGAAATGAGGTTCCAAGCAGAAATGCTTAAAAATCAATATAAATGCCTAAATCAACTTCGGTAATAAGTTATAAACTCAAGTGCTATGAAGACCATGCCCTGAAAAATTGCAAATGCACATACAATACCTAAAATCACATTCTTATTAGACCAATTTTCTTAATAATGCAGTTACTAAACATTTGCATGTCTGCCTTGTATTTCCTTACACCAAAATGTTTATTAACACTGCACTACTTTTATATACAAGAAGCAGTAATGCACACTGAAATAATTTTCAACAATGAATTATTTTCAAGCTGCTTCAAATGAACTTCTGCAATAAGCTACTGATGCACTTTCAAACAGTAAATACCTGTTTATAAAGACATTTTCAGGTTTGCAAGTGAGTAATTACCTTCTTGAACTGTTTGTCACTGTCATATCCCTGGTCAGTAGCCCGGAATGCTGTTTCTCCTGGAGAACCTAGGACACAATTACAGAAACTAGTAATAAGATGCAAAAGGTACCAAAAAATTCTCAAACTACACCTACTAGAAAATTAAAGCTTCAACCCCTATGGGTTAGTAATTCAATAATCTTTGAAGTTCCTATAAAAAAAAAAATCATCTTAAGAAACTGAAGAAGAAAATCAGTTTAAAACTCATCTGAAAATTTTATATCTAGTTTATGACTCAGATTAGTTATATCACAAGGGAGCAGGCAGCTTCACTTTGACTATTAAAAATTCTCAAAATATTGTAGAATTAATTTTTGAGAAAGACAGAAGGATAATGCTAAATCCACTTGATGTTACTGTAAGAGAACAAAAAAATCTTTCCTATTGTAATGACAGGTTTTCAAAAGAAGCTTCTGGAACAAGCCTAAAATAAAGAGCAACTGCTAAGGACTGTGGCAGAAATATATCAACTATTCATCTACCCTCACAGAGGAGGACCTAGGGCAGGAAAAGGTTCTTCATCCAGAGGGTGGCTGGGCACTAAAACAGGCTCCCCACGGAAGTGGTCAGAGCACTAAGACTCGCAGAGCTCCAGAAGCTTTTGGATCTCTCTCTCAGGCACATGGTGGGATTTTTAGGATATCCCTGAAAAGGGCCAGGAGTTGGACTTGATGATCCTGATGGTTCCCTTCCAACTCAGCATATTCTGTGATTCTATTAAGTATTTTTAAAATAGTTGGAAAGCATTTGTAAATGCGTATTAAGTTGCTGTAAATATTTGTATTTATATTGACAGTCACTCCTCTTAGTATAGTAGTGCTTTAACAGTTTGCTGTAAAAAGGCAGGTTAAGGGCAGGAAAAAGGGCTTTTACACACCTAACAACAGAAGTAGATCAGAAGCTCCTATGACTTCACTAACCAAATTGTAACCTGTGAAAAATCAGCAGAAGAGGGGAAATAAAAATTATAAACACAAAACAAAATGCAGAATAAAGATGAGGGATCTTTGCTCCATTTGGAGGAGCACACAATCACAAATGGCCACTATGGCAGTGTATGGTAACATGTAGTAGGTGACATCTCATTATCAGTCAGTAACAACACAATTTTAAACTGTTAAAATTTTAAACAGCCAAAATACATAGGAGATTGTAATCTACTTGTCACTCTGCTGAACTTGGCCCCTACTTAGATTCTTGCTGTGTTTGTAAGATTATTAAATTAGTTCTGCTCATAGACATTATTTTAAAGAAACAAAAATGCACTTCTTACGCACACTGATATGAAAATATTTTCAAACATACTTAGAACAATATATAACCCCTCACAGATAGAATCTTTCACAAATACAAATTTATGTGGTTTGATAATTACTAAGGTATATAATACAAATAACCTTGCAGTTGAATGCAATTTTGAGCTGTATTCATTAACAAGTCAGATACAATGATCAAATCTAATTGCTCTCAGTTTTATGCCCAGTGTTAGAAATGTCTCATTTAAGTCTGACAAAACCTGAAAACCATTAAGCCTGCTACTGCTTGGATACACTGAATAGACAAACCATCCTTGTGCCTTTTCTGAAGGATTTAAAACTCTTATCTGCTCTTTGATACAATGCCCCATCTAAACTAAATCTCCAAGCAAGTTTTCCTGGGTCCATGACAAGATAGAAAACATCATTCAACCCAGTAGAATACCTCTGTCACAAATCCTCTATTTCACATGCTTGTAACATGAAGAATCCTTGCTCTTAATGATCCAACTCTTTTCTCCTGTAACAGCTGTGATATTGCTACTGTCCAGTGACACTCATCGAGTTCTAGCTGGACACATCCAGCTTTTCTGATTCACTGAAGAATTGAGTTTTCAAGCTATTACTTTGGAGTTGTACAACAATTCTAGTTTTCTATTCAATTTCACATTTTAGTTCTCTGCACTTGCTACCAGAATTCTTGCTTGTAAAAATACATTACACTTACTTGTGTCCACAACATCTTCAGAAGAGATATTCAATGCAAACACAAACATTTTCAGGATCTGCTTTGTTTTAGCGTCTAAGGACATATCTATACCCTCATCATGAAATAGGTTCAGCTTTTGAAATTAAAACTTAGCTGAAAATTTGTTCTCACCAGGAGAAAGAAATCCTTTCAGTGAAGCTAGGCTCTCTCCAATCTTGTCAAAGTCAGGCAGAAGTTTGGCAAGGTCATCTGCATCAGGGAGGGCTTTGAGAACTTTTTCTAGAAAACAGTACAACAGTTAGTGGGTCAGGCTTTTTCTACTATTTTTGTGAACAAAAATGATTTAGGCTACAAAACTTAGAACTGTTTCAGGATATGGCTTTTAATTGTTTTTTTAAAGTATAAAGAAGTTTCTTTCAACATGCACCTCCTCCCACTACTGTTGGGAAAGACTATCAGATCTGAAAAATCACTTGCTTTTTCAGACTTTGAACTTCCTGATAAGTCGGCTGCCTCAGGTACTTTATAACTGTTAAAAACTTATTGCTGCATTTTATCACATTTCCTACATTATTCTTCCACTTACTTCGTAGAGGATGTTTTAAAATGATGTGTAACTATAACTATGCTAATGCCTTGAATCTTTTTAAGAAAAGCTTTGTTTCAGTTTCGTAAACAAGCCAACTGTGATCCTTAAAAATGAATATCATTAGCTGTAAAGTACTATAAAAATTGAGTGTCCACTTGTAGTAAGAACAAGAAAAACTTGTATCAGTTTTCAATCTCTGCATTTATCTATGCAATACTCACACATGGCACAGAGGTTGGAACTAAATATCTGTAAGATCCCTCCCAATCCAAACCATTCTACAATTCCATGCAGTAAAATCTTCATTGAGATGGTTTTAAAAAATAAAACAACACATGTTTCTGCCCTGCATATAAAATACAAGTGTTTGATTTTCAGATTTCTGTCTTTCATCTAAAAATACACAAAAGCCTCTACTGCAACCTGAAGGCCTCAGGAAGGCAAGTCTATTTTTTGTTTTCTTCTGTATCTTCAAGATAATTCTATAGATAGGCAGGCTCACTAATCAGCATTTTCAACCGGTCTTTTGCTCACACATTTTTTACTGATCTATTTATATCTTCACTTATAAGTCATTCATATAGAAAGAAAGAATTTTCTGCCAAAACCTGTGTGTGTTCCCTTGAACACACTGCAACTCTCCTTTCACTAATGGGATTATATGGCTTTATGAAAGGACCAAGAACATTCTCAAATGAAAGGATGCATTAGGATCCATGCTAAACAGAGCTTAATTTCTTCTTACAAACACATTGATACAAATGCCTTGGTGAAACATACATCAAACTCCAAAATAAAGTCAAATTACATCTGAAAAGCTACTCCTGGAGTGAGGCCCTGAGGACCTACACTCCTGTGTTTAAGCTTTACACATGCCAGTCTTTAGACAGAGTAACATCAGGGCTTTGTGGTACCGAAATCAACAAGTTCATCAAGCTCCCAAACGAAGTCAGGAACAATCCACTTATAGTCCTCGAGATCTGGCATCATGTCCTTCCACTGATCATATGTCTAACAGAGAAAGGAAAAAAATCATGGTAGAAAAAGAAACGTACACAGAGAAGTGTATGAGCAACTACTACCTACACATAAAACATACTAAGATATGAGTAGTACTTTGATCTTTTAAGATCTATAGTAGTTTTCTAAACAATGTTTTCCATATTCACTCATTTTTATTATCACCAGTTAACCAAGCAATGTCATATTGTATTTTTGTGGCTATAACAAGAAGTTCTGTTTGGAAGTATGCAATAACAAAATGCATAAAGTAGCTTCCAGAGCTAAATACCTTCTTAGCTGTGTAGCCACCTCCTACTGCAGATCCTAAGATGAGATAGCGAACTTTGAGAAGCCTGGAGGCTAATCTGGCCAGCCAAAAGTTCCTGTGGGACTGGTAGCCATGTTTTACATTTAAAAGTTTTGTTTTATGAAGGGGAAGACGATTCAGAGAAGAGAACTGCTGAATGGATATCCTTAATGGAGGTCTCTGGAACTTTGAGCTTGGATAGTAGGGATGATGTATACTTCGGGAAACAAGATGCAGGTTTTGAAGTAATGATTTTCTCTTTATTCCATAGCTGCTATTTGCTAGACTCTGACAGATGACACTAAAAGAAAGAAATAAAAACATCAACTGATTTCTTTAACACACCATTAACTCAAACGCCTCTTTAGAAGCAACCCACATTATATTTTAGCTGGCTTATTACATCACCTTGAATGCACATGCTATGCTTATGAATGCTATGCTCATGAAGAAAATACAAAGCTGCAAACATCTTTAATTGGTATAGCACTTTTAGTGACTACAGGCATAAAATGTTAACTACAAATTCTGAAGTCTGTTATGGATTACACTTAACTTTCACCCTGCCATAAGGCAAGTAACGTGTGGCGTGTGGTAAAGCATCGTTTGGGCTAAAGAGTCCACAGAAGACTTGCAACACAGAAGAAAACAGTTTGGCCTGTCTTATTCTCTAAATGAACTTTTAGAGAACATCAAGTTAGTAGAGGATTTCCAAACTTTAAAAAAACCCAATACACAGAAAAAAATCCTTGGTAGAATACATTTGTCCTATTTATGCCAAGCATGTGCTTAATGACATCTTTCAGTTCCTTTCACTTGCTGTGGTTCTAGGATTACAAGACTATGGTTTTGTCTTGGGTCATGCATAGAAGATTAGTTCTGGAGACGGCTGCACCATGTGCATTGACACTTTCATGAAGGAATTCAGACTTAAGAGGGAAAATTCTGGAAGATTTGACTCTGAAAGCAGAGCTCAGCCATGAGAAGCACATGGTAAAACACAGGAGCGTTATCAATCCTGCCTATGTTAAGCAAACACATGGCCTGGAATAAAACTTGTGTACTTTCAATTATACTATCTGCATGCTGCAATGATTTGAGGTAATTTTGTTAGTTTTGGGAAAAGACAGCTGGTCTGAAAAAAGTAATTTCTTCTGTAATTTTCTGGATGTACCATCATATCAGAATGGTTAATATGAAATCATTTAGTGAATGCAAAATATGTGTGAAGTTACAGGCTTGGAATTTTAAAAGTTGAAATGAAAGATTGTCGCTTGTCCTTTGATGCTTTTTTCACGGCTTTCAATATTATCAAGTGCATTTACTTCCAAACACAAAGGAAGTGCTTCATATCACTGAAATGGCAAATTATTAATCGCATAATCCTAAAACCCTTAAAATTAACAGACTTTAACAAGTGAATCATACTTAGTGGAAAATATTACAGCAATTTCTAATAACATGCTCTATGATCTGTACAGTTCTTTGCTTCCAGATTTTCAATGTACTAGAGATGACAGGCATGGTCTTAATGTCCAAAGAAGTGAAAGACTTTGTTGTAAAAATGACTTTTAAACCAGAAACTGAGATTTTGGAAGTTAAAAATCAGAATTCAGACATTTTTCTCTCTTAAAGACCAATTTTGCCAATGAGCTAAGTTTAGAAACTTCCTTTAGTGCAATGGAAGGTTCAGCAAAGGAACTCCAGGGACCGCTCTGCAAGTCCTTGTTCCTAAGTCACTATGGCTATGAAGGACAATCTGTGCTGCTGTACTAAACTATCTCTGCAAGGCTGGGCTTGCAGAAAGAAGAAACTTAGAACCTTGAAATAATAAATAGGAACAGAACAATTCCTGAACCAGTAAAGCATTTCTTCTCTTGCACGTGGAATTGCAAAAGCTCAGAAATTAACTACAAATAGAAACAATACAAAAGTACCCTGAAAAGTCTTATTTCCCAGTTCTGAAGCCAGGTTTTTAAATTAGGGTGTGATAAGCCTGTATGAAGCATGCCAATGACTGGGCTGTTCATTATTTTGTTTTGCAGTCATTACCATTTCACAGATATTTATCATTTTCAGCAGAGACCATGTGGTAGCACATACTATGGGAGTCACTCCTCATTATTCAGCTTCACCTGGGCTAAAGGTATTTACCCTAATATGTTACCTTCTTCTCTGTGATTTTTCTTTTAGAACACCTCGTGTTTTACAGCATTCAGTCTGTGTGTTTAAACTGAAGGAAAAATTCCATTACGGTCTTCTGGCAAATACTCAACCCACGACTTCCTTTTGAGTGTTATTGAATATTTCAAAGTCAACTGTTTTACTTGCACTTCTGAAATCTTATAATTCATTAAAACCCTCATTACTCCTCCATCACACCAAAACTTCCATTTTCTATTTCCTCTCTCCTCCTGCTGGTACGTCTCCTGATGAATACTGACCAAAAAATCACCTTGACACCTTCAACGGAAAGTGCAGACAGACTGAAAAGGATGGCAGAA
>VRYO01002781.1:11952259-12002672 GCA_009812075.1 Sialia sialis | reverse complement strand
GGGGTGGGGGGGGCAACGCCTGGACACGAAAGCGGCCCGAGCACCCCAGGGGGAGAATGCGGAAGAAGCAGTTTCCTTCTACATGCTTCCCTTCCTTTCCCCGGGTCCCAAGGGAGCTGGAGGATGAGAAACTGCCCAGCCAGGGGGTACCAGGCTGCCGCCTGCAGCAGTCTCAGGCCCAGCCCTGCGCCACTCACACTCGCCCCAACCCGCTGTGCTGCTCCACCTCCCCTGCGGGTTCCAGGCTCTGTCCCCCTTACCAAGCCGCCGCCGCCCGTGTCCGCCACATCGTAAGGGCCGGGAAAGAGCAGGAGCGGCCCTGGAGCCGCAGGAGCGCGGCCGCGCCGAGGGCAAGGGCAGGGGCAGCCGCTTCCGGGCACCGCGGTCCACACGGCCCGCCCCGCCAGAAACTGCGCCTCACCGCGCCAAGGTTCCGGGATCAGCCGCGAAGGAGGGAGTGTTTAGCGAGAACACCGCGGGGGCTGGTGCCAGGAGCCGGGAATCGAGTGCTGGATCTGTCACGTTTGGATCAGGGATCCCGGCACCGGCATCATGGATCTGTGACACCGCGGTCCTGGACCCAGGCACCGGGATCATGGATCTATCATACCTGGATCAGGGATCCCGGCACCGGCATCATGGATCTGTGACACCGCGGTCCTGGAACCCAGCGCCGTGATCACGGGCCCCTCACCCCGCGGTCCTGGATCCCAGCCCCGGGATCATGGATCTGTCACACCTGGATCAGGGATCCCGGCACCGGGATCATGGATCTGTGACACCGCGGTCCTGGATCCCGGCACCGGGATCATGGATCTGTCACACCTGGGTCACGGATCCCCGCACCGGGATCATTATTCCCCCACACCGGGCTCTGTGCCCCCTCACACCCCGTGATCGCCTCGGGGCCTCGTCCCTGTGCCCCCGGCCCCTCTCGGATACCCCAGCGCGGCCCGGCCCGGCCCGGCCCGGCTGGAGAGGTGCTGAGGCGAAGCCCAGGCCAGACAGTGGTACCAGGGTCTTCCACGCTGTTACAGATAAGATTCTGACGAGTCCCCAGCTGTGGTTGTGCCTGGGTGCATGATAGGGGTGGCAGCGCTGCCTTGAAAGCTGGAAAACACAAGGTGTTTCCCAGCGAGCTTCTGTGGGGTGTTGGTGTTTTTTCCCGGCCACATTGAAGCAGGAGGCAAATGAGGCACAAGAAGAGTTCATCAGCTCCATCCATCTGCCCTCACACAGGATCACCTCTGGTTAAGTTATTTCTGAGCAGTGCATGCCACGCCTGTCCCTAAAGTCCACAGACATTGGAGTGTTCACCTGGCTAAGCCAGTGCTTGCTGATGTTAATGGAAAGTATTCCCTTGTGTCTGATCTGAATCTTTCTTGTAACATGTCCACAGTGGACATCGATAGTACTACATTCTCCTGTTACGTGTTTGAAGACTGCTGCCATAACTCTTCTCAGTCTCCGTTTCTTTAGCTAGAACAACACTGAGTATCTCTTCCATATTTTACGACTCCTTTGTCATTCTTCTCGATGCTGTCCTGTGCACTGTCACCAGTTGATTCACCACCTCCTTTCTGTAATGTGGCCAAAACTGGGTGTCAGAGAATGAGAAATAGAAAATGAGGTTTGGGGTGCTTTAAAGGTCAGGCTTCTGTTTATACTGTGAGATTCTTCAGAGCAAAATAAATTGCATAAGAATGACATAACACATAAATATATTTTCAGGACTGAGATAAAAGTTGTTGGGATGAGGTGAGGCATGTGTTTTTGTCTCTTGCTTGCCTACTTTGTGACTATGTGACAATTTATTTATAAGTTTAAGGGACTATATTTTAAATCCTACTTTGCTTTTATATTTTAGCTTGACCAGTTATTTTTGTAATTTATGTAAGATTTTTAAAGTCAAGTTTCAATTTAAAAATATGAATGATGGTACTCCACAGGACATGCTAACAAATAACTTTTTATTAATAAATACTATGTAATTCTTGCTTCAAACAGTAGAGAGCATCACATAACTAAAGGTTCCACTTCAGGCTGCTTTCTGTCCAGGAGATGGTGAACATTCTTAAGAAGATGAATAAATGTCTTTGTTCATATGAACAAACCATCTTCTTTTGTTCTAGATTAACACTAATGAATTATTATGATAGATTGTCAGACTATGGAAATAATGAACGTTTTGCAACTTTAATCTGTTTTTGCTTTGTTTTCATTTGTGAAGATATAAATACTCCTATAAGGGAGTGCAGAACACCGTGGAGCTAGAATAAACCACAAATAGTGAAAATATTGCATGAGCTTTTATTCTTCCCTGGAGATGCTGCTTTGGTGGGATCTCTGCATCTCTCATCTCTGTGCCAGATCAACCAAGGACCCCTGTTGCACCCTAGTCTGCTACAGACACTGGAAAGAGCAAGGGTGATGTTTGGGAAAGCAGCAAAAGCTGATCAGGCAGAAAAGGCATGTGTGACAGTCCTGTTTTTCACCCCTGGCACCTCCCAAAATAATTAATCATTTCCCAAGATCATCAGCCTGCCTTAGAAAAGGTGCCTTTGCAGTTGTTTCCTGTCTGTTACAGCTTCTAGATAGCAATGCTCATTTTCCCCATGTAATCAGGTTTATCAGAAATGGAATTTATCATGTTCTTTCTTTCAAAATTTAAGTTTATACTGTGACACTCGTATAATAACTGCAGTTCCCTTTCCTTGGTCTCGAAAGAATAAAATGGTAAGTTGAGAGGCTCAGAGCAAGTTGCAGTGGGAGGAAGGAGAAGGTAGCACTGAAGTTGGGTCTGGAGAGAGCCTTGTTCCCCCTTGATCTCATGCAATAAATCGCCCTTACACAGCTTAGTACAGATGTACCCTTGTTAGTCCAGCCTCTAGTCTGGGCTCCTTTGGGAAGTGTGGTAGGTGTCAAGGCAAAACAACTTAGCTGCAGTGCTTATCACCAGCATTTTCAAACACATGTGTCCCTGTACTGTGCATGGGTACACATCTGTTTGTATTAACTGACCTAATTCCTTCATTTTCTCGTCTCTGTTTCCTGCATTCCTCTCTTTCAGTTTCTCTGAGCCTGCCCACTGGAGGATAGGCAGTGGTCTTTCCTGTTGCTTGAGATATGGACTTACTCAAGTCCATGCCTCGTGGCAGCAAAGGGCTGAGAAATAGGAACTAACTTGATACCTCTGGATCTGTTTCAGTCACCCTAGAAGTAAGTTTTAGTTTTCTTAACATACTTGCTGGAAGAACAGGTTTGCCTTTCCTGACCTCACTCCTAAAATATTTCTTGTGTAACTTCTTGAAAAGTAGCAAAGTACAAGGAAATAGTAGTGAAATGGGAATGAATCACAAGACTAATCAGCAAATGCAGCCAAAAAAAAAAAAAGAGGTAAAACTCTTAGTGTTGTTTTTCTGCCAGCTTCCTTTTGGCTCTGATTTAAAGGTCAGAGACATCCAGCTTACTGACATCAGTGGGAAACTCCAGTTTTCCCCAGAAGTAAATAAATAACCTCAGTGATGTCTCCCAAAGCTACATGGTAAGGTGAGAAGATATTCTGTTGGGACATTCTCAATAATGAATAAAGGTCCTGGTTACAGATCCTACCTGCTGAATCCTGACACACAGTCAGTGCATAAATCCAGCTGCAGAACTGGGCCTCCTTTTTACAGCGCCAGAGCTTGATTTATTTTCCATGGCATATGTGGGGATCACTGCTGGACAATTAGTTCAGACTGGTTGCTAAGAGTGTTAACAACAGCAATGCCTATTTTTGTTCCTTATTTGGACACACTCCTGGTCTCCAGTGATTCCATAATCTCATGAAGGAAAATACTGCCCTCTCGCCCTCCCCTAAAAGTTTAGTGCCAATAGTGCTTGCTTGCACCTACCAGAGTTATGCTCTGGAGTAATATTGTGGCAAACACTTGTAAGATTGAACTTTTTCCTTCCTGCATTGTTTTTGAGTGAATTCTGCATGAACTCTCACAATTGCAAAACTCTAACAACAGAATGGAGGGAGGAGGGATGAAGTGTTACCTGCTAACCCCAGAGAGGGAGGAGCTCCCTACTTCAAACACCAGAATTGCAAGGAAGGTGTGTACTTAGAGCACTTCCTCAATGCAGAAGTTCAAGCACACTATGCTCAAGACCTGTCCTGAGAGTGCTGTAGAAAGTCTCCAGAGGGTCATTTCATGGGGGAAAATCCTGCCAAGAACCATTATGCACAGCTTAACCAGGGAGAAGAGAATGAGATGGTGAGTTGTATCTCTGTCTAGGTCTTTCTCAGCTTGAAGCAGAAGGTGGCACGTGTTCTGCAATAAAGTGCTACAGACTGTAATTGAGTTATTGCTAGTTGGGATGTTTCCTTGGTAGAAACATACAGATAAAAAGGGATATATATATATATATATATATATATATATACACTTTTTTTTAGCAGAAAGAAAATAAAGTTGTTTGTGTCCATTGGATTTAACCAGTTGACACCTCCAGCAGGGGATGATGGTTGAACAGATTATCCATGTGGTGTTATAAATCTAGACGGTGGTGGTTTCATATGAGCTTGAGGAACGGGCAAGACTGGCATCCCCAGCTGTTTGAGAGCTGGATCTCCAGGATCAGCTCCAGTTAGAGAACTGGAAACCTTGGCGTTCTCCAAAACATGAAAATACCTGTTATGTTTGCGTAAATTACTGACAAATGCAGTCTGTGGAATTGCCAACACTATCTTAGAAGGTGGGATTCCTAACTATATCTATTCAGAACTATATTTCTTTCCAGAGTTTCCCAGGGAGAAATGTATTTGCATGCATTTTGTGACCTCTGGAAGTAAGTCATATGTTTACACAAAATCTCTGGTCTCCTGCATGGCACTGCTCTTAAAATAGCAGTGAAGTGAAGTGAATTCAGTGCTTCTGAGCTGCTTTGGCATTACTGTGTGTTATGAGTCAGCTATTTGTATGGGTTCTGTCCCTCCAACAGATTCTGCTGGAGATGTCAGATCCACGATGCAGCTGTACAACCACAGTTCTTAGGCATATCTGGTAAATGCAGTGCTTCTCAAAATTCCTGTGCTGCAGAGCCACTGGAGTGCTGCTGTGAGTGCCTGCAGGATTTCAATAGCAAAGCTATTGAAACACAGTCACAAGGTGACACAACTTCCACTTTCAGAAATCGTGGAGGTCTTCAAAATCTCCTGACTGAGATTCCTGTTCTAGTGAAAGAGATTGTGTCATGTGCAAACATGGATACCTGTTATCTTGCAAAGAAAAATGTTGCATTTCAGACAGCTTTCTCAGCCATCCAGGGAACGGGAGATGCCGCATTTTGCGTAATGCAAACCTGGGGAATGCAGTAGAGAGTCACCCAGCAGCATGAACCGAGCAGTGCAGGAAGCACAAGGCACTGGCTCCGAGGGTGGGGACTAATTAGCACCGTGCAATGCGGAACCCGACTGGCTCCACCGCCCAGTTACTAAACCTGCTGGCAGCGCCCCTCTCCTGGCTCTAGCCCTGGTGCTGATGTGCAACTGCTCCCCAGCTCCAAACAGCTGCTGGGTTTGTGCCTCTGCTCCACCCTGCCTTGTCCTTCTAGGACTATAAACACCCTGTCGTGCTCTCACCACTACTGGTGCTGCCAGAATTGAGCTGGAGCTAATTAGGTTTAAGTGGATTGTCTGGTGCTGTGTACAGTCACACTATTTTACCGTGTTCACTTCCAGCTGTGCACTGCTGGGACACCCAAGCTGGGCTTGTACGGAGCCAGTTATCCCAAAGGTGTTCTTGTTTCTCACAAGTATCATACTGAGCCCCTGTGTCCTGAATCTGGTGCTCAGGTTTCTGCACTGTGAATCTGAGGTTTTCCATGCATAGCTGCTATGTCTGCCCAGTGCTGAGTTAGTGTTCACTGTCAATCCAGAGTGTGTCTGGCAGTTGCCATGCTCTCCATGCCTTCAGTGAGTATGATCAGTGCTCATTCACCTGGGCTTCCCAAATGGAAATTGAAGAAAAATAATTGTGAAGCACTTGAGTAGAAAATGCAATTAAAACCATAGCCAAATTATGCTAAATTAGGCAGGAACACATGTGTATTTGTTACATAGATGAAAGAGAGGAAAAAAGTATGAGATAGAGGAAGATATCCCTGAGGATGTATGAGGTACTATAAGGGGATGAAAAAACAACAACGTGGGTATAGAAAAAGAGAACAGCTAATGTGTGTATTTGTGTGAAAGGAAAAAAGAAAGTAGTATGTGAATGAGAGTAGTTGTGAAGAAAAATAAGGCTCTCTTTAAGTAAAGGAGTGAAGAAGAATATATGAAGTAATGAGAATTACTTTTTAAAAGTTCAAAGCCATGAAAAATATTTTTGATGTTGTTTTCCACAGTCAGTTTAATCTGCCTGGACCAAATTATTAACAAGCAGTTCTTGACTTCTCAAACAAGATCAGATCTCTTATAATGTAACAGCTGACGTTGTGCGAGTGCCAGTTCTTCCAGAGTGGAATAGTTCAAGTAATCTGAAAGCATGCAAGTAATTAATTTGAACTCTGGATGTGCAATGCTTCCGTGTGTTGAACCAGCTGTCCAATTTGCTGAGGAAAGTTGGGGAACTCTATTAAGAAGAAATGCTTCAAAGTTTTCTTCTGTATTTCCATTTCTTGGTGCAGCTGAGGTGCTAGATAGTTCTGGATTTAAGAGTAATCACTCTGACTTAGTAAATTGAACCCATATATCCTTGTGTATGTCTTTGGGATTACTTTACAATTGCTGCAGAATATTTGCTTGAATCAAAGTTCACTCTTCTGCTATGCACCTAAAACTTAGCAAAGTATATTCAGAGCATGAGATAAACTCTGTCTCCATAACTGTTTGTAGTACCAGAAAGATCTTATTAGTTTGAGAGAACTCTGCATACAGCAACTTGCCTCAGAGAGGGCTAATAGTATGCTTCCCTTCAGAAAAATCTGCTTGAAGATTTTGAGAAGAAGTACATTTACTGTGGAATACAAAGAGGAAAGAAAAACAGCTTTATGCTCTCTGCCAATTTGATGTACTTCTCTGCACAGCTTGGGAATAATCATTCCCTTTGCACAAAACCTAAAGTGTGAAGCTTAAGTCTTGCAGTGCAAAAGATTGTGGTAGACTTTGACAGGCTGCTGCTTCGGGAGGGATTTGCCAGCAGCCTGTCTTAAGCACGTGTTCCCCCACTGCTTGTGGCTGAAGGAGTGGGAGAGCTGCAGTCAGTCAGCTGGTGAACCCCAGTTTACTGCTGTGTCTTGGCAGCAGTCTGCCTCTTTTTAGACAGTTCTGGAGGGAATCTGGTGCAGGAATTTTATATACTTTGAATTTGAAAAATGTAACTTTTAAAATTTAAATAAAATCTGAAAGGTGCAATCTTGGTGCTAATGGAACAACAGCGAATGTTGCTGCTGGTTTCAGAGAGAACAGGAACAAACCTCTGATGAAGCAGGTTCAGATTGGTAAGAGTGAGATTCAGTTATTAAATTGCTTGTGAAACTTAGCCAGGCTTTCAAGTCTAATCCTATTATCTGTTGTTATAGCAACAGGTTGTTCATAATAGGGTACCTGGTGTTGGGGTTGCAAGAAATATGACCATTCACAACCACTATTTAGTCTTCCTGATTTTTTCTTTGTTTTCACCAAAGAAAAATGTGCCTCAATTTGTTTGACTTTTGCATTTAAATTCTGCTGTGCAGATGACCTGGCAGTTAGAGGCAAGTTTTCTTTCAAAGGTAACTAACAAAGACTTGCTGGACACTAGAGTGATAAGCCCTTGAATGCTGGCTTTGTGTGACTGTAAAAGCAGCTAAGAACCTTACTTGCCAACTGAGCAGGTCTGGCAGCTTTTTCTGTCCAATAATCCTGGCCCCTTCTTAGACCCTTCACTCACAAGTCAAACCACTTTGTTGCAGTCACTCCTCTGACTGTTGCAAGTCTCAAGAGAAAAGGGATATTAAGAGATGTGGAAACAAAATTTTAGTATACACCTCATTTTACTAAAAATTATTCTATAGGATAATATGAACACTGCCTATTTTGTAGTTGGTGTTTCCCGCTATGAGATAATGAGACCTTTGGAGTCTCATAGACAGCTAATCTTCACTTTATCTCCCACCATTTCTTAGTCTGGTGCACTCAAGAACCCAGATTATTTGACTATGAACTCTTTTATATTCCAAATGCACTCATTGAACTCTAAAAGCTTGTCATGCACTAGAAAAGTTGTCAAGGTGCAAATCTGTATTCATCAGACCCTCTCCAAAAGAAGCATATCTGTAGTAGCACTACAAAATGAAACACAACAGAAGTTATTTCCTTAACAACATAAAACTAACCTGACATGCTCTCACTGCCATCCTCTCACCAGGACTTCTGCCAGCCTCGAAAGTATTGTTTGCCATAGTGGACATGCATTTGCTTGAAGGTCTTTGTTGCAGATGCCAAGTGAATCCTAAATAAGCTTCAAGAATTTCTAAACCCTAATTACTATAAGTCGTTCATGTGGCTAAACAAACCTGTGCCATTTCTGTGCCTGTTCCTCCCTTCTTCATGCATATTGTGGATACCTCTGTAATGGGCCTAATAATCATCTTTTTGTGGAAGATAATAGTTTTGAGAATTCTTCTAAAGAATTTAATTTTGACTTATCTGACAAGTGAGAAGTTTCTGCTTCAACAAGGAGTTATTCAGGTATTAATTTTTTTTTATGAATGCAGCATTCATTGCTATAATCTTTCCAGCTGAAAGCACAGGGCCAGAAAAAGCTCCCCAGCCTAACAGAACATTCTGTACTGAAGTTAAGCATGAAAAGTTCTGGGTCAGGGAACTCTGGCACAAGTCAGATTTGGAGCTCAGTCTATTTCCCTGCCTAGCTTTACTTCTCAGTGACATGGCCCAAGTGACCAGCTCCAGACATTTCCAAACCATGGAAAATTATTTGCTTTGGCAATAGATTCCTTCATGGACATCCAGATGTATCAGTTAACATTTTATTCTTTATTCTTTCCCAGCTTAGTCCTTGTAGAACTCCCGAACAACCGTATTCAGAAACATCACACTCATCAAGACATGAACCAACATACCTGAGCCAACATCTCTGTTCATATGGCAAATCATGCCCTTGAAGGGTTAGAACAGCTCAATGGTATTCCTCTATTCATCTGTCTCTCTGTCTGTCTCAGAAAATTCCCTTGTGAGAAGCAGCAAGATCCAGCACACAGCATAATGGATATCTTAAAGAGCATGGTCTTTTATTCCAAGATGAGCTGTTTTCCTTGTTTGCCTCTCTTCTGTTTTTCATGATGAGGAATATTGATGCATGCTTGGCTCTGGAGAGTGTCTTGGAATCTATGGATTCAAATCACTTCTTGAGTTGAAACTACTCTGGAAAAAAAAAAAGGCCTTAAAACATATGATGGCACAGGGGGACTCAGATACATATTTTCATATATTGGTGCATGGTTTCCTAGGCAAAAATACAGATAAATACAGAGTGTGCTCTAGTTTTTTGGTTTATGTTGTCATATCAGGCTTGGGAAACGGTTGAACATTTCAGTGGAGAAGAGCACTGCCAGCAGAAGATGATCCCAAATGTCTGCCAATCATATGCAGAGCATCCACCCTCTCTCTTCAATTGTATTAATATAACCTTACTGACTTCTCAGACATTCGGTGTAAGACACAAAAACTGAAAATTAAAGGAGTGATTCACGGGCAGAAGCAAGATGCACATGGCAGCAATCCTGTTCTTCCCCACCCTGATATTCATGCCCATCCCAATTTGAAAATACTATTCCAGTTATTCCAGGTCCAGCCATTTACTGAAGGAAGTCAGAAGGTGTGTTCTTTTAACAGTTCTTCCCTTAGGCATCTGTGTCTTCTTGGGAGATCCTTTGTCTTGCTGACAAGCTGTGAAGCCTGGATCCAAGCACCTGGAACCTGCTAGTAAGCAATTGCTATGAAGAGTAACTTCACATTGTCTTATGTGCTGTATGCTGGTGCTGGCATTATGTCTTTAACCTTTTTGTTAGGGTTACAGCTGGAGAGAATTGAATGGAGACCCTTTACCTTTATAGGAGCATGTGAATTTTAATTGCACGTCTGCCACACCAACTACCTCCTAGCAACTTTGCTGTCCTCCATGGTCTTCCTTCTATCAGCTGCAGAGCTGCCTTATTCTCTTGGTCTGCTCAGAGATTGCAGAAACTCTTGAAAATGCTGTGTGTACATCTCACAGGTGGTATAACCAGGTTCTGTGCAGGCCACTTTCCTGCATTGTTTACTATGATTTTTCCTCACAGTTGCCAACTTTTTCCCCTTAGAAACCACTAGGAGATTGCCTAGGATGACAGAGTGTGTCTTTTGGAGAATGCTACAGAGTAAGTGTGCTGAGGCAGCATGTGGAACCACAGGGCAGGGCCCTGTGGTTATATTTCACATAACAAGCAAAGACACCAGCACAGAACCAGGAATTATGCATTAGTCATCCTTACAATTACATTGCCTTTTCTTCTCACCTTTTAAATGGATCTTGCAATACCTGCAGCTGCAGATATCTGATCCTCAGAAGGAGATTGCACTGTTTCTTCAGATATACTTGGAAGAAGAGAATTGAGGAACTTTAACCCTTATCTTAGCAAATTCTCCTCGTCACTTGATGTGATTGCAGCTGTGGAATCTCCCATCTTAGCTTAGGCTGCATCTGCTCTATAAATTCACTGTATACATTTCATTTCAAGTTTACAAAGTCTGTGCTAGCAGTACTGGGAGGAAATTTGGCCATGGTACCCAGATCTGCAGCTCTTGAAATGTAATGCTGACAGACATCTCTTTGATGTTTTGGGCAAGTCACCTTGCCTCACTGTAACAATTTCCCCAGCTTTAAAAGTGAAATAATAATACCTACTCATGCAACTAAAATGAGCTTCCTTTGGCCCTCTGAACATGTGAAACATTTTGCAAGTGTTCATTAGATGTTCTTACTAACAGTTATTATTATTATTATTATTATTGTTATTCTTATTATTATATGTTAGGCCAATGGCACATTGGCAAGCTCCAAAATTCGCATACTGAAGCTGTCATGGAAGATGGCAATAGCTACAGAAGCTGTGTCTGTGCCAAGTTGTGCACAGCAGCAGCTGGTGCAGGCACAGTGTCGTTCAGCACCAAGCAGAGACACTGTCTGAGTCTCTGAAGAGTAGTGCATTAGTGCAGTTCACTGCTAGAGCAGCTCTGCTCTGATCACTCACCATCCCCTGGTGCAGTTGTACTTAAACTCTGTAGCTGTCTGACCCTTAAAAAAGCTGCCCATCAAATCTGAATTCCTGACTTGGAATAAAGGTTTGAACCTCTGTGTTTTATTATCATTCCTTCTCATGCACACACAAAACAGTGTCTCATGCTGAGTTTCAAAACTACATAAAAATAGTGGTCAGGCTAGAGCAATCTGGATTTTGTGAAGATGGATGAAGATGCAAACTTTTGGTAATCATGCTTAAGACATGTAAAGTAGCCAAATACAAGTTCTGTGGCTTGTTTTTCACAGTACCTTACCTAACAGCTATGAGAGAGCAGTAAATGACAGGAAGGTGTAGTACTCCAGGCATTTCTTTAGGAGAAATAGTAATGATTTTTGTCTTCTCTTTGCTGTACAGGACATATTTGGCTACAAAACTCAAGGCTGTCGAAGGGCTTTGTGCATTGCTGGATACATCTTGTCCTGTGGGGCTCTGAGGCTGCTGTTTTATTGGAAACCAGAGTGGGATGTGTGGGCAAACTGCATCCGATGCAGCTTGGAAGAAGCAGATATTATTCTGCTTAGAACAACAGTAGGTGCCTACTTTAATCTTTTAATTAGTCCCTAGTAGGTAGCTATTTGGAAGATGAGTTAACTGTAAGGTATCCAGTTAGCTGAAATCTCTTATATTGCTGGTTTCCTGCAATGATATCTTATGTGTGCCATTGTTGATCTAAAGAACCTCAAAGTATTCCACAAATTATGTGTACGATGACGAGAATGGAGGGTAACAACTGATCAGCCAAGATGAATGACATTGGGGTGATAAAACCCATAATATCTGTGGTTTCAAGACTGTCATTTGTTCTCAGTACTTCCTCCCCACTTCTACCGTCCCTGTGCTTTTTACATTGTGACCTCATGCTTCAGATTCTGAAGCATCTGTTTGTTTGGCACTAGCCAGCAGATCCCATTTCCCTCAGCTGGCTGTTCTGGCAAAGGTGTGTCCCTCTCAGCCAAAATTTATCTACTGAGCCAAATTAAAATTGTCCTGCAGTGTCCCCAGAAGTGTCCAAGTGTGTCATGAGGGATCAGTACACAGAAGAGGCCAAGCCTACACTGCTTGTTTTCTTGGCTCTATGTTTCTGTTTTTCTTCAGCCCTTCCCCATGGCCAATAAGCTTGAAATCCTGGAGTTAATGCTTTCATAGCTGGTACTTTTGCTAGTAGTTTCCTGACACAAATCTCTGTCTGTTGAGGACTATACTGAAGCACTGCAACATATGCCAACCCTGGTTTTATTTTATGGATGCTACCGCAGCACTAAAGAAGCGAACTGAGACTTGGGTCTGAATCCCAGCTGAGCCTGAATACTCTAGGAGCTGGCAGGGTTGGTTTACTTCCAGAAATTTGATTTGTTCTGCTTCAAAGATTCCTGAACAATGGCATTTTCAATGTTTGCAATTGCAAAGTAGATCACTTTCCGCTTCCGTGTTTCAGCTGCCTTCTTAAAGCAGGGAAGCATGCAGTAAAATCCAAGGTTTTGAAAATCACAGATCTGCCTGTTGAATACTTTATAATGAAACAATCTGCATCCTAATAGTCTGGGGGTATGTTTTTTCTTTTATTAAAAACATCATATTAGGCTTAATATCCCTTTTTAATCTTCAATTTAGTTTGCATTATTAATTACCTATTCTTGTGCGTAATTTAAAAAATATGTGCCATGCCAAGCACTTTCCAAATAAATTAGTTTTTAAATGATCCTTTGTGTAATTAAACAGGAATTGAAACATATTATAATTCTTGTTATCAAGAAACTTTCTCAAATATGCTCTGAGTGTTGGAAAATTTAAGATTTCCTTTATGATTCTTTGTGTTAAAATGACAGTTTTGTTTTGTTTTGCTACATTCTGATTATATCAGTTCTCAAATGCGATGTCTACTGCTAATGAGGATACAAGTAATCTCATCAGCTTGATCCTTGGAATTATCTTTTGCTTCACATAAACCATGATTCTTAATTCATCACTATCTCTGCATTTGCAATATAAGAGCCTATTATTGAATTTTGATTCACATTAGTTCAAATGAGGAGCACCTGTGTTATTTACTGGTTCCCATCTAATCTGCATCCCAATGTCTACTCATTCTGAAATCTAAATTAAAGATAAATATCAGAAAATAAATGTTATTCTACTGATAAGACCAGTTTAAGAAGGAGAACGGGCAAATAAGAGATATAAACATTATGGAAGTTACTTTTGTAATATTTAAATGATTCCAAAGGACTCATATTTGGTACAGAAATATTTTTTACTGTTCTCCTTTTCAATTAAAGTTTCATAACTGCAAAACTGCTCACACACAATGTAAGTCAGTCTCATAGTTGGCCTCAATGCTTGCAGTTCAGTTTTTGGGACTGAAACTTAGAGCATGGCCACTCACTACAGTAGTTGCTCCAGTCTCTCAGACTGCACTACCAACGCTTGTTATCAGGCAGTTTTAATGTTCAACTTACTTTAGAAAAAATGAGAAGGTCATGAACTCAGTGTGTGGTAAAAGCTTGTCTAAGGTGCTGTAAGTGCTGACACACTTCTTGAAATGAATTGTTAAATCAAGAGTGACTGTAAAGGCACTGGCACTACACATCCATTGTGCAGCACAGCGCTGTGCTCCTTTTGATCTTCCCTTTGCAGCGAGGTCACCGCATCTCACATTGTCCTGTGCTGTTTGCCTGCCCTGGATCTTGACCTGGGTGTTCACATTCCATCCTTATCAGCCAAATACCAAACCTGTGGTCACTGAGGTATTTGCAGTACTCACAGGACAGTGGTTCTGTTCCTATTTTAATTATTTTTCTCTAAGGCACAAGTGTTGGGAGGCTTCTGTTGGCTAATCCTTAAAAAAAGCCAGAGTAGTGCTCTAGAAAAGCTACTGTAATTACTGACTCCAAGATAAAAGTGAATTTGGTCTGTGTTTGGGGCAAATTGTGACACTTCTCTTCTACACTCAGGATGATTTTCGGATTTATTCTCGTAAGGCTGTGACATGGATCTCTGTGTCTGCATTTATCAAAAGTAGATCAGATTATCCAGCCACTGAGGAAGATTCAATCTTCAGCAAAGCCATAATGAAGGCAAGTTTGCAAGTAAGTACTCCCTCTAGCATCTGGGATATGATGGCAAATCATGGAGTGAAAGTGAGCTGTGAAACACATCCAGCTGAGAATCTTGCAGAACACAGTAAGCTGTGGAAAAAGAAGAGAGCTGTACTCAACAGTCCTCGCCTCTGTAGAAATCCTCTTTTTTTTTTCTGAGGGAGGATGAAATGAGAATTCTCACTATTTCTGAGAGAAATCCTGTGTTATAAGTAGGAGAGTGTTAGAGACAGGTTGGCAGCAGAGAATCAGAGTTCCAAATGAGAAAAACATTCCTGGCATAGAAATCAGGAACTTAGGGGTGACTGTCTGTCTGAAAGGAGACTGTACAGAGGTGAGCACAGCTGCCCCAGTGACACAAAAAAAAATGGATGAATGTAGCTGATGGGAAATAGAACAGGAAAGTGCCTGAGCTACATTAGTATTATGTTTTATCAAGACATTTTTCTCCCTTGCCTTTGTAAGCACCAATTTGTTCTTTAAAGTGTGTTTGCTGGAGTCAGGTTAGCAGGAGTCACTGTTAACTGTTTTCACAAAAGTGTATCCTGATCTCTGCCAGTTCCAAGGATTTGAGATCCCACGGAGACACTGGGGAGATGGTAGATGATGGATTGATGTAAGGAGATCTCAATGTCCCTCCTGAGCAGAGTAAATGTAATTATCCCATGTCTAAAACATGTACCAGACAGTTCAGTAATGTGCCTAGCTTAGCATTACATGTTAAGTTTGTGTGAGCAATAGGAATTGCAAAATGATATATTTGCTAATATCTGGTTCTTGATTATAGATACTAGAGCACTACACCAAGGAATCCATAAAAGAGCTATTTTTCCTTTCAGGAAATAAATTTCTAACTTACGAGAGTTTCTTTTTATATCTGCAACAACTTTTAGTAAATAATTTCAATATAAACCTAACTTTAACTTTGCTATTTCCACTGTGTACATATATTAATGTACATCAGAAAGTTTAATGCCAACTAGTTTAATCAACTGGCACAATATGAAGAAAAGGGAGGCAGGTCTGTAAAATTCTTTTGAGGATCAAATTAGTGACATAAAAAAGCCAAATATATCCTCAAATAATAGGTCCTTTGATCACCACTTTCATATCAATCAGAACATCAAGATAGAAAGATCAGATTTCAAAGCAGCAAAGAGAGAACAGTTTAACCCTTCCCTAGCAATTCAAAAGCCCTTATTTATAAGTCATTTATAAAGTGTTTTTGCCATTTAAGCCACCTAAGTGCACAGAGTTGTGTGTAGTGCCCAAGAACTGTCTAAGGACCTTTTCTGACAGGGAGATGAGTGTCTCGCTTCCCACTCCAGTTTTTAGCATTGCAGATATTGCAGCTCCCATTGCATGAAATCCTGACTTCACACCTCTTGTTAAGTTAATGACTGTGGTCATAGCTGCATTTTGAGTCAGTGGATGAGTTGAGTCTAGATTTCATTGGCCTATAATAATGCTTACTGCACTGGGTAGGGAAGAGCTCCCTGGAGCTGATTTCTTTATCACTCATGTGTACAGGTGTACAGCACTGCCTTCTGCCAGCTGATAGGAAGAGCCATTATCTCTAATAGGCTTTGTTATTGTTGTACAGGACAGGACAGACTCCTCTTGCAACTTATAAACGACAGTGTGCTAATGGGTAACTGCTCTGCAAGGGCTTAGCATTAGCAGTGACTCAGTATCCTGGGATGGCCTTTCTTGTCTGTTGGCACATCTGTTTAGCTGCAGGACTCAGCACCATGCTTGGAAATGGCCCAAAGCCCCCTGCTTTCCCTAAAGCCACACAGAAGACAAGGGAGCTGTTGGCTGAAGACAGCTTTTTCAGCTGCTTGTGTACACACCATGGCATCAGTGATCTCTTATGTTCATTCTGTGAGATCAGAGTGAAGATTATTCCTTTCTTCACAAAGAACATTGCTTTAGACTTGCTTGACCTAAAGATCTGTAAAGCTTACTGGAACCTGCGCTGAGGTGGGGATCCCAATCTCTAATTCAATAGGCAGTCAGTGTATGCAATCCTGTCTTCTCTCCCTCCTTGCCTCCATAATATTTCATTTATCTGTACTTGACCCCAGTCAAGGATGCCTTGATGAATTCTGCGAGCAAGCCTCAGAGTATTTTTGTTTGCTGTGTTGCATGTATTGGTGTCCCTGCTTTGTTTTCCAGGTGAAAACTATCCAAGTACAAAAAATCCGCTATGTCTGGAATATCTATGAAAAACAGTTCCAGAAAGTTGGGTGAGTTCACTGCACTGGTTGCATAAGTGTCTGAGGAAGTCAAGCATCTTTGTGAATAATGTCCTAAAGAAAACACTCCATTTCTATTTTAGAGTCCTAGAAGACCACTACAGTTGCTCAGCAATACATGATAAATTTGGTTCTGGTCTCACCTGCAATGAACAGAATGTCAGGTATACATTTTAAAACATGAACACTCAACGTATGGATTTCAAAGAGATGTTGGTGCACTCCCCAGGAGTTTTTTGTGTATTTATTATTATGCACATAATTTTAGATGAAACAGCCGTGCAACAAATATTGAATGAAAAGGGCTGGATAATGTTTACTCCTTGCAAAGTTTTTGAAATGTCTCAGTATTCATCACCGTTATTGTTCTCAATCAGTTAATAACTATGTCCTGTAACTAACTTTGGGCAGTTGTTATTTGGAGTAAGAGAAAATCTCTATGAAAGAGTTGTGTGTATCTCTGCAGATAAGTTGTGTGTTCTACTTCTTCACTGGGGCTTCAAATCGACTAGCTCTGGTCATGGAACTTATTCTCATAAACTACTGTATCATTAAGCAAGTTATAGAACATGTATTTCTGAAACTGCTAAATAGAGAATTAATCTTTAGTTGATTGCATACTGAAAATCCAGCTCCTGACCTTAGCTCATGTCAAATCTCACATTCCAATCACTCTTAACTTTTTGCAAAATTATTCGAGTTTGGATCATTTAGTTTTAGATTGCAGAAATCCTTTGTTTATGGTGTCTCAAAGTAATTCTTGTATGATGGAAACATTTGACTAATACATTGTGTTACGCCTCATCTGCCTGAGTAAATGTCACTGGTACACCCATCTTTTCTGACATAAGCACTGTAGGGACATTGAAATTTTTTTTCTTGAGAAATTATTCTCTCAGCCTTTAAACTGGGATTAAAAGAAGCTCTCAGGACTACTGAAATCTGCATTTTCTTGAGGGAGTGACATTGTCATTATTTTATATGTGAGTGATGTACCTTTATCCTTTACAGGAGAGTTATATGTGGGCCAAACACTATTGATGTTCCAGTGATCCCTATCTGGAAACTACTCATCAAAGAGGTTAAGCATTTCTGTTGCTTTTATTCTAAGCTGCTTGGGAGACCATGTGTGAATATTATTGATTCTGTATCTGATTTAATTTCCCACTACTCATTCTTCAAGCACATTTCTGTTTCAAATCCGGTTGAAAGCTGTTCCATGAAATAATCATAAATTCATTCATTCTCCCTTGTTCCCTATGTTCCATCCCCATGCCTGTGTGTCTGCTTGGTATCTCTATGTATCTGTGTCCTGGGAGCTCATTCTATTTGCCTCCTGAGGCCATTGAAGGTTTCCAAGCTGCACTGGAAATCAAGCCTTCCAGACAAGGGCTGTCTCTTAATTAACAGAGGTTAAGTGAACAGCAGTACCTGGTACATGCCTAAAGCTGCAGAGAGTTCCAATGAGCTCGTTATTTTGGGCACAGCACCTCACAAAGCACCAATATCTCTTTTAGACGGGACCAGCCTGTATGTGGCCTGAACAGGGTGTTTGTGGCTGTGTGCTTATGGTATGTGGGCTCCATGCTCACAGCACAAACTGCTCTTCTCTCACCTTTGTTGTATTTCCTGTAAGAAGCAAACAAAACAAGGCTGAGTCATTAACATCCCAAATAATATCCCATTGGTCCATATTATTTGGCCTTTCTGTCAGATGAAGATCATCTAACCTGATTAAACTAAAGTGACTGCTAAGAAAATTACAAAGGGGGTCAGAAGACACAGTACTTAATGTCTCTTATTGCAGAACTTTTCTTACAGATTAGACTGTCTAGGTATATTGGGGCCATGTAAATGTGGCCAGCTCTTTACTATTGCTGTCTCTCCAAACAGGTCCTAAATCCATTTTACGTGTTCCAGCTGTTCAGTGTGTGTCTGTGGTTTGCTGAAGATTACATAGAGTACGCCACTGCCATCATAGTCATGTCTCTCCTCTCAATATTTTTGACTGTATATGATCTTAGAAAGGTGAGACATCTCACATTTTCCACGAGGCAGGTTTACTTCTAATGTTGGGGAAAGGCCAGCATGTTGCAACATGCACTCAGTGCTACGAGACTTACTCAGAGGTTTAGTCTTGTGACACAGTGTAGTAGCAGGTGCAATGGCCTGGTCTCCTAGTAATCATAACCTCTGCGTGATACCTTACCCACATCCTCCCTTCCCCATTCCAGTGCTTCACTTTGGAACACTTTGTTACACTCTCCATAATTAGGGTGGGGAATTTCTTTCTCTGTGTGGTTGTATAGTTCCTGGTAGAGCCGGTACCCAGTTTCTGAAGGCTCTCATAACCACAAATAACAAAAGGAAATAATTGTCAGTGGACAAATTGCATCATGTAAGTAAGATGTAACATTTTGTGTATTCTTCTTTAATTTATAGCAATCCATTAAACTGCACAGACTGGTTGAGTCTCATAACAACATCATGGTCACTGTCTGCAGAAATAAGGAAGGTGACTTCTCCCTGCTTCTTTTTTTTAATGTGCTTTGTTTCTATAGCAATATATATCGAACCCAAGTGTATGTAGCAACAGATTTATTCTAAAGTGGTTTTCCTCTTCTATTTCTCAGGTCAGTTAATATATGTTGTCACACATCAAACATATTAATAATTGAGTGCTGCCTTATCAGAAAATTGTGAGGAAAACCAAGTAATTTTTCTTAAAGCGGTGGTGACATAGCCAGCAACATACCCATTAAATGGCTGTGAGTCCACCTAATTGCTCCATGCAAAGTCTGTTCATTGTAAAGGTATCTAGAACACAATGCAAAGAGATGAAGTCAAATTAAGAAATGTAGATCCAAGGCTCCTCAGTGAGGTCAGTGAATTGGAACAGTAACCATTGTTTGGGCTCCTGGGTAAATAAGAAGAATTCTATAGTTGGAACTGATGCCTAGGTGTTTCTTCAATATTGGAGGTTGTGTACTTAGGTACTACTGTGGTCCTTTGTTTTTCAGCCATTATAAAGAAAACTATTCAGCAAGTAGTTCCTTGTATTTTTTTCCTCTTGCTACAAAGAAATATATGAAGCACAAAGTTTGTATTACTTGCCACTTGCAGGTTTCCAAGAGCTGGAATCACACCATCTTGTTCCTGGAGATATGCTGATTTTGAAAGAGGGCAAAACCCTTTTGCCTTGTGATGCCATCCTGGTCAGTGGGCAGTGCACTGTAAATGAAAGCATGCTGACAGGTACAGCTCCTCCCTGCCAGGCTTGCCACCTGAACCATCACTGCCCCACGGCTTCAGCCAGTGGCACAGGACAGACAGTGCTATCATGTACATCCCTTTCTGTGAGACAGTCCGTAGCTGCCTGAGAAGGGGATTCTTTTGGTTCAGTGTAATTGAGTTGTTAATTGTCTAAACAGACTATACTGACTTTAGGAAGGGCAATTTATCCTTTTCTGCCTTCCTGGGGTGCAGCATTTAGGAAGAGGTGATCTGATTAGAAGGGAAAGAGTGGACAGTGAAGAGGAATGAGCAGGACAGGAGAAGAAAATTAATATGAAGCAAAGTTGTTCCTGCACAGGGCCCACAGTTCCCTCTGGCTGCAGGGGTTTCTGTTACTCACTGGATGTCTCATAGCTGCAACATCTCCAGCCTGTGGAATGTCTGTCTGGCCCTCCAGACACTTAGCCTCATATTGCTGTGACAGCAGTGGAGGACACACCAGGTGGGAGAGGTGACTGGAAAGCAGAATTTTTGGTGCAGGAGGAGGTCAGCAGTTCTAGTTCTTGCCTTTAAATTTGGTCTTGGTCTGAATCAAACTGAAACTACAGTTCTGAAATTTAATATAAATGATAAATTCCAGAAACACCTTTCATTTAGAAAACTTCAGCTGTCACAAAATATTTCTTCACCTTGGTGTCTGCTTTGACATAAATAGGGTATTTGTCACCTGTCAAGCACTGAGCTAAAGGCCCTCCTTCTTACTAGAGAAGGAAAATACAGAATATCCTGTTCCTGTCTGCTTGAGGGGATCTGTAGTGACCTGCACATAAGGTTCAAATTAGGTAAACAGCTTGTGATCATTCAAAGGCAGTCATGCAACACCAGTTCAGGCCTCTTTTAAAGTCTCTATATCTACAGCCAGTATTTGAAGTCCTTGGACTGCTTTCAGTTCTCAGACTTACATGAAGCTGCTGTACTCATACAAAGGAAAACTATTCTCTGGCAGTCTGTTTGTTTGCTAGGCTTTGGGCTCTATTCACTCTGAGGATGTCAAAATATAAAAGTAAAATTTCTGTAAACTGGTTTCTCTAGTAAATACCTTTGACTTACTTCCCTAGGAGAAAGTATTCCTGTAACAAAGACCCACCTACCCCAAGCTGATAATTTCAAGCCCTGGAAAGTGTACTGTGCAGAGGATTACAGAAAGCATGTCCTCTTCTGTGGAACAGAGGTCATCCAGACCAAGGCAGATGACAGAGGAGTAGTGCGAGCTGTGGTGCTGCGGACTGGTCAGTCAACACTTGAGTTCACTTTTCCTTCCATGATTTTTCTCACTGGAACAGTCTGACAATGTATCAAATGACGTTAAGTTAAAGGCACTAATCCACATTTACAATGGACAGATTGAGAATCATTATCCTGGGCTGGGCTAAATTATTATGCATTGTTTCTTTCTGCTTTGCATAACTTCTACAAAAGCTGCCAGCATATAATTACAAAGAAGAATTTTGCTTTCCTTCTAAGACATTGAAAAAATCCTTTGCCCTAAGACAAAAGTAACTCTTTCCTGTATTCTGCTGATAAGGTCTCATACACTGAAATGAAACACCTGGGCCTTCTTTCATAAGTTGCAGAAATTATGAATAATTTTGAAGCCCTCCATTCTTTGCAGAGAATTTTTTGAAATATTTTCCCCTTGGAATGATTTTAATTTGTCTTTCCAGGTTTCAACACAGCCAAGGGGGATCTGGTGAGGTCCATTCTCTACCCTAAACCCATGAACTTCAAGCTGTACAGAGATGCCCTGCGGTTCCTGATGTGCCTCATAGCGTTTGCTGCCATTGGAATGATCTACACAGTGTGTGTATTTGCACTTAATGGGGTGAGTTATTAAATGCAGGGGAAATGGTTCACCTGAAACCCTTTTTAAACACTTCACTCATTCTCATGCAATAAGGTCAATGTGAGAAGAGTTATACACTGCAAACAGTAGTTCTGCAAATTGTAAAGCATAATTGATTTAGAACTCCTTCAGAAACTTTCAAGAAATCATTTAATTCCATAGTGATTATCTACCAATGCAAATTCCAAGTTGCGAGGATGGGTCTCTAATTCAGTTTTTGAATAATTTTTCTCCTGGTGAATAATCTACAATCAGTTGGCTCAGAATATTATTTCCCCTTAGGATATCAAAGAAGTGTGCTTAAGAACATATTCTTGTGTCTGCTTTGAAGTTGTTCCTTTTTTCCTTTTCTAATTATTTTTTTAATTTAACTTTCCCATTGTAATATGCAAAATACATGCTGATGTTATCTCAATCGTTGAAATTGTCTAGTCAATCTTTTAAGATTGAATCACAGGATGTACTAAATGCTTTCTCCTCTGTGAGAGTTTATCTAAAGGTAGGTGGTAAGTACTTCATTGTAACAAAAAATAGATACAAAATAATATCAAACTGCTGTGTTCTGTGGTCTGAGACAGTATCAATGAAGGGAGAACCAGAAGAGGACTGAAATTTGGCACATCACATGCAGCATGATTTGTGGTCAAAGTCCCAAGCTCAGAAGTAATAATAGTAGATTTCTGTGATGGTTTGCAAGTGTTTCTGAATTGCAGATTTGCTTTAGTTTGCAGTGTCTCAGTCCTGGGGTCCCGATTTGAAAAGCATTCAATTTTTTAGCATTCATATCGACTGCCAGAATAACAGTGCCCACACTCAGCATCCTGGCAGTCAGTTTACACTGATCTCTAAGCTCCCAAATTATGGATTGCTTTTACAAATGTAACTGCTACTTCCATACCTCTTCCTGCAGGTAAAAGCAATTTTCTTTCACTGGTCCTAGAACATAAGGTAGGAAGAAATCATTAGCTCATACATTCTGCCTTCATTTTCAGCACCATCCCATATGTCTCACCTGTCACCTTATGGAGTCCAGAGCTGTGCCTGTAGGCATTTGGATGAGTGCCCATATAAATAGCAGATTCCTGTGTGCTGTGTCATGGGACAAGGGTTTGACAGAGGGTGTAATGATCTAGGTGGCATGTTTGAACACGTGTTTTGGAGAAGGCTGTGAACTCTGCCTGGCAGGTTTGTTTGCATGGAGAATGGATGAGGGCCTGGAGGCTGCTCTTTAGCAGTGATGAGGCTTTAAACCTCTGGTTAAGTCAAGCCTATTAATTCTCAGGGAGATGAATACATGATGGACCACAGACAGAAAAGAGTACAGCCTGGAGCACCTGCAGTGGAGGGGAGGAGGGATGAGAGGGCTGGTGCAAACAGCATTCCTTGCCACTCTCTTCCTGATAACTGTCCTTGTTATTTTGTCAGGAGGAGACAGGGGAAGTGGTGAAGAAGGCTTTGGATGTTATCACTATTGCTGTCCCACCAGCTCTGCCAGCTGCCTTGACAACAGGAATCATTTATACCCAGCAGAGGTTGAAGAAAAAGGGCATTTTTTGCATCAGCCCACAGAGGATCAACATGTGTGGACAGCTGAACCTTTTCTGCTTTGACAAAGTAATGGCTGTGTGGCGGCTATGCCCTCACTGGTAATGGGAAACGTGATTGAGGTGGGAGGCTGAGATTTGATTGAGCAGTTCCATTATATTTTAGAAACACCATGACCTGTGCTGTGTACCCAAGTTCTTGTTGTCTGAACAGAAGCTGTGGCAAATTCTTGTTTTTCTTGGAAGCTAGGAATTGTCTGGTAGCCCTTTGGCTATGCACAGTGCTGGTATTTTTGGCCAGTAACTTCTTAAAATAAGTCTTGTTTTTATTCCTATTGAAGCTCACATGTGGGAAGTTAATTTAAATGTACATTTTAACTTAGACTGGCACCTTAACAGAAGATGGCCTGGATCTTTGGGGTTTGCTGCCCTCTGAAAGAAACTGGTAAGGCTCCTTGACATACTAATGGTATGTAAATTTGGTGAGGATATTGATAGGATTCTTCCACTAGACAAAGGACCAAATTTGAAAGACAGTTATTGTTAAACAGTTAAGCTGTTTGAAGTTCCTCATGTTTCAATTTTTAATTTTATTTCTGTATCCTCTGGGAAATTAATTGTTTGCCTTATTCCAGAGGTCCTGCTCCACATGAAAAGATGCAGCCACTGTTGCCAGCATTTGGCACAGCATGTCTGGGCAGACAGTGTTCAGTAGACAGGCTGGGTTAGATCTCAAAGCTGCAATGTAGCCCCAACCCTTTTTGACAGGCAGTCACTGTTACCTACAAGACTGACATTCTATTCTTTCAGTGGCCTTGATTTTGCCCATTTACATTTCCAGAAATGTGCACACACAGAGTTGCTCAAACTTATATCAGCTTCAGAAGTCAAAGAATCTTTGCACAAGCCTCAAGGAAGATACTTTATAAAAATCTGTTCCTCTCTCCATCCCACTGCACTCCCTAACTAGGCATAACACACCTGGTGTAAGCCAGAGTATCCCAACCTCAATAAGTGCATGAAAAGCAGCTCATGGGAGGGGACAAGTCCCCAGAACATGCATGTGGTCTTGGGTTGAGGGTGGGACTATTACTGGCCCCAGTTTAGGACTTTTTTCTGTTAGTCCTATGTTGTTTGTTGTTCTCTAAGGGTAACTTTTATGTTCTCTTTTGCTTTAGCTTTCAGGATATTCACAGTTTCCCTGCAGAGCACAGCCTGCCTTGGGGCCCAGTGTTCAAAGCACTGGCAGTTTGTCATTCATTAATTGTTTGGGAGGGCAAGATCCAAGGAGACCCACTGGATGTGAAAATGTTCGAGGCCACTAACTGGGTAAAGCCTGTGATTTGTTGTTATGCAAACAGTGAGATCACCTTGCCATCTCAGGCATAGCCAGACACCTATCAAAGTTATGAAAAACTCAGGAATTCTGTTAAATAGCTCCTGTGAAACAGGAATAATCGAGTTTCTTTTGACACCAAAAGTATTTTTGTTCCTCACCATCATGTTGTGATGATAAAATAAATCCAGATGATTTGTGGAATACTTCAAGAGCGGAACTTTCTACATTAATACAAATTCTTGTGTATGATTTCCTCATTGAGTCCATGTTATATCTAAAGATTTTTCTTTATTTAATGTGTTGTAATGAACAAGGATTTATTGTCAGTGAGAGGACTATAGTCTATTTGCTGTGCAAGGGTATAGCAGTGTCTTAGTGAACCTGGTGAGGTTTTCTACTCGACTGCTAAGAGAGTGGATTTTCCATTATTGGAAGTGTTTAGTTTGTCATCAGACAGCCCCCTCCCAGGAATGAATAAGATACCTTGTTTAGAAGCAAGGAAAACCTCCAAATGGATCCTTGGGGTCCCTTTCAGCTCTATTGGTATTGCAGTTTGAAATACTTTTGTCTTTCAATACACAGGTGATAGATGATTCCAGCAGACATCGTATTGAAGGATCCACACACGCCACAGTTGTTAGACCTGGACTTAAAGCCACCACTGTGAGTTATTTGCAAGATTCACATCCATGATCAAGTTAGACTGTCAGTGTAAGGGTTATTTTTCAGTGTAGGAAAGCTTGGGTGTCCTTGTCCAAGAGAGCTCTTCCCCACTTTGTTTTCCTGTAATCCCTGCAGAGGGGCTGCCTTGCTCTCTCTCATTACAGATGCCTGAGGGAGCTTGCTGCTCACACCAGAAACAGAGATGCTGGATTAGAGATTGTCCAGGTCAGGGATTTGGCTGTCCTCATGGATTGAGACGCAGTCTGAACTCAGCTGAGTGGGGAATGCAGTGGAGTCTGGTGGCTGATGTCAGGCCCTTACTGGTGACATACACTGGTGGGACACTCTCTGACAACCATTTTCCCTTTGCAAGACCAGTGTAAGACCTAGCAGAGTCTTACTAAAGAAACAGGACTAGTAAATTCCTTTCAGTAAATTACATTTAGTAGTCTGCTAAAATTGTCAATGAACTTTCCCTACTGTTTAGGCTAAATATTTCTGCACAAATTTAATTTCATCTTTATGTACCAGTCATTTCTGTCTAAGTGTTACAAATTAGCCCATTACACATAGTTAGCTTCTTACTATGGCCCAAAGGACAGACCTAGAATCCTTCAGTCTGAATTTAAAATTCTTGCTTTTCTCCTAGGCCCCAGTGGAAGGAATTGCCATTTTACATCAGTTTCCATTTTCCTCAGCCTTGCAAAGAATGTCTGTCATTGCCCAGGAAATTGGTGGAGATCCACAGGCCTTCATAAAAGGGGCTCCTGAAATAGTAGCCATGCTGTGTAGAGCAGAAACAGGTAACAAACATTTAGAAATGAATCCTAGAAACACACATATATATATGTGGCTTTGGATGGTGCAACGAAATGGAAGGGCCAAATGAGATTTCTGTCTGAGACTTTATACTAAAGCCTGAAAAGTGTCTCTGTTGTATTCCAAGTCTAAGGCTAAACTCTCACACAACTTTTCTCAAGAAAGAAGGATTTTGGGAGAGATAAGAGATAACAGTAACTACCAACTTCTATACAAGATGTACAGTCTCTGGCAGAATAGATATTTGGAAAAGTTGTCTACAGGTCTGTCCCCCCTCAAAAAAGTTGGGTGTTTTTTCTCCAAGCCCTTGGAGGGCAGCTAGAGAAGCACAGATCCTTCATGACACCCTGGAAGAAGGCAAGTCTTTGCTGTTTAGGACCTAAGTTCAAAATGATAAAGAAGAGGCAAAGATTTTCTTATTGAACAAAATTACGTTCAGCTCCTTTCTTTGATATGCTTGGCCTATTGGTAGACTCTAGGTCTACAGGCCCACTGGGACATAAACCTTCCCTGCTGCAAGGTTTCCTTTCATTAGAAAGCAGTTAAACACTGTGATAAACTGTCTTTTCCTCTTTTGCACAGTCCCATCGAACTTTGAGAGCAAGCTCCTGCTCTACACAGCACAGGGCTTTCGAGTCATTGGACTGGCCTGTAAATCTCTGCAGGCAGGGAAGCTGCCTGCTGCTCTAACAAGGTAAGCCATAAAAAAGACTGAATGTTCAGCCATGGGCCAGGGTGTCTCACAAAACACCATCACCACATCACCCCTGCCAAGAGCAGGGTCCTAGTACAGAGTTTAGTTAGCTTCAGACCAGATGGAATCTGATTTAAATCTGGATATATATCTATATATATATACAGAGGGCACTCCTATAGCACATGAACAGAATCCTTGCACATTTCCTAACTTCCTCAACTCTGGATTAACATGGGAAGCATAATCCTATTACTCTCTGATGACTAGCACATGCCCCCCCATTCATTCCATCATTTTCACCAGTCTCCTTGCAGACTTACCCATGCTTTCAGTTGAAGAGAAGTCTTTTAAATTTCTTTTTATTATTTGCACTGTTCAATTAAGCAAAGGCAGCAGATGACACCCATTACTGTTCTCCTGCCCAGTCAAAGTCAGCAAACTATTTTCTACTGTTGTGTTGTTCCAGTCTTTTAGCTTTTTCGCTTTCTAGCTTTAGCCCTATTTAGTTTCTAAAGAAGTTGGCAAACTCTTCTATTATGCTCATGGTATTAGTTTTTTTACAAGGCTCACAAAAGAACACTTACACATGAATCTATATAGTTTTTCTCAAATCCCTTTCACTTTTACCTGTGATACTCCAGAACCACCACTTCTGAAATACCTGCAGTTACTGAGTGTGTGCTATTCTCTCTCTACACTAGCTGCAGGTCCTAGTCCAGGTGAGGCTCACTCAGTTGTTCACAGGGTTTTTTGCTCTGCTGAAGGGGCCAATGACACTGAGTCAGAGTGCAAGTAGTTACATAACTCTTGTGACAGGTGTCATCACAGACCTGTTCACCTAACCAACAAATGTGTGTGAAATGGTCCAGATTTTGCAGTTGTGTTTGCAGCTATGGCATGTGTGATGTTTTTGCTGTCAGGAGAAAGGAGAAAACTGCTGGTCAAACACAAGATCTGCGGTGAAAGCAGAGACCCTTCAGGCACCACCACTCTCAGCTACTCTGACTGCCATACCAGTGTTTGGCATCTCCTTGGTGTCTAAAATAATTGCTTGAAAGCTTTTCTTTTCAGATTCTTCAGAGTCGACCCTGAGAGACCTCTAGTTCATGACTCAGGGACAGGGTGTCTACTAAATTCTGTTCTCAGCTGCATGTGTTCATCTGTAAAAAAGCAATAGCACAGGTGAAAAGAAAAATGTAGGGGAAAATGTTGGAGAATTGGAGTTGCCACAGTCTGTTTGCTTAGGTCCGACTGTCGAGAGGAGCAGACACATTAACTAAGGTGTGTTTCTTTGTTGGACAGTCCTCAAACGAGAAGGTCTAGTGTGCAGGAACTTGCAAAATCAGACCACCACAGTCTGGGAGTCCTGCAAGAAATTCAGGGTTTTGGTACTGAATTAGCACTGCTGGTGTAGAAATAGGATCACAAGAGACAGACATCCTGGGACTGCAGAAAATAGAAAAATTTGAATTCTTTTGAGTGAGGATGGATGGTTGATCATCAAACCCAATGGTGATAAAGGCAAAATAAAGAATTCAATCTGTCTGTCTCTGTTTGACTGTTAGGGAGGAGGTGGAATCTGATTTGACATTCCTGGGTCTGCTGATAATGGAGAATCGATTAAAGAAAGAGACAAAGCCTGTTCTGGAAGAGCTCAGTGCTGCCCGCATCAGGACTGTTATGGTCACAGGTAACTAAAAAAGGGTGGATTATTTTTGTGGTCACTGGCTCAGACAGGGACTCCACCAATATTTAAGTGAAAAGTCTGCTATTGTCAACACCACTGGTAGGAAGGCATGGATATTTTATCCAGAAGCATCTGTGTTTTAGTTATGACATAAGGTGAGCCATTTTATCCCTGGCAACTTCACCAGGCTGTGTCTGATTCTATTAAAGGCATGTCATATAAAATCCCTTTTTTCTAGGGCCTCCTGAAATGAGAAGAGATGGAGCATGTGTGCTCAGGACAAATTGCCAAACCTTTTCACATCTGTAACTCATGCCTACCAGTGGCTGTCTATCCTGGGTTTTTCTGGGTTTTTTTTCTGTTTTTTTTTTTTTCCTTGTAGGGCTATTCCATCCAAATCCAAACCAGGGTCTGGATAAAATAACCCCAAGTTTTTCCATTGTCCAGAGGCTTGGGCCTCACCCCTTTCAGCCCACATACACCAAAGCCAATCAATGAGAATCAGGGATACCAGCAGCAATTTAGCACTGAACCTCTTATTGTTTTTTGTCTAAAACAAATAATCTAGGAGCACATTCCCCATATGGATTTCTTCAAGCTGAATATGAAAACACTTCATGTCCAGATCAAAATGTTTTCCAAATGAAAATATTTTTAATGATTGAGACAAAAGTTATCTGCAAAGTTTTAATCTTTATCAGAAACTTTCTTATGCACAGACACTGCAATCTTACTGATTCTTCTGTATATATTTGAAAACTCAGAATTCAGGCTGAGGAATAAACAGTTCCTCACTGCAGAAATTTTTTCAATAACACTTCCTTTGATTTTTGTAGGGGACAACATTCAGACAGCTATAACAGTTGCCAAAAATGCTGGCATGATTGCTCCAACACACAGAGTGATTCTTGTGGAAGCAAACAAAATGCCTGGATCTTTTTCGGCATCTATAACCTGGAAATTCCTGGAAGAAAACAAAGCTGAATCTTACAGAAGCCTGGTGAGCATATTAGTAGCAGGGTTTGTGCAGCAGAAAAACAAACTAAAATGCAGTCCTTTAAATACGGAGTGAGATTATGCTAGTATAACAGAACTGCAATTCACCATCAGAATATGTGCTAGAAGAGCTTTTAGGAAGAAGGGATCTTTATAAAAATGTGTTCCCCTTGAGCTTACTTGCTAGAATATTATCCTGTGAGCACATTTTTGCTGGGTTTGAGACCAGCTTTGCAGAAATCCCAGAAAGATTTGTCTCTAGCCCTCACGCTTAGCTGATGCCAACATAAATGCTTCCTTTCTCTGCAAGATAAATTTGACGGTACAGCTATGGACTTAAAATCTATGGAGCTGCATTGAATGAACCAGCTCTGTTCATGCAGTTAGCACTTTCTCATACCTGCAGAATTAAAACAGATCCACTGTTGAGAAATTGCAAATCCATGGTGAATCATAGGCCAGCCAGGCTAAGTAATTTATTTCATCAAGAACCTCCACAGAGTAGCTGGGATGAAGACCAGTTACTTCCTCCCTGAATAGTCAGTCTGAAGGTGCTGTCCCTTCTCTGGGCAGTACAGAGCCAGGCAGATGGCAGGGAATATCTGCAGAGGCTGTTGGGTGCCTCCTCAGCCTGAGCAACTTCTGCCCTGTGTTTCACTGCACAAAGACTTGCTTAGATGTGGTGCTCATCTGCGTCTCTAGCCCCTCTCATTTCCAGTGCAGCCCACCAGACTGGCACTGGTGCATGAATTCTACCAAATACAACAATCCATTTGATAGAACTCATGCAACAAACACCCAGCTAACTCTGAAATTATTGGTGCTATATGCCTCAATCCCTTTACAAATCCAAGGCAATGGGCTTTGAATGCAAGTCTCCCAGAGCCTTCAAAAGCACCTTCCTCATGGTATGTCCTTTACTTTGTAGTAATATCTGTGTAAATGTAGAGTACTTTTGAGGGCCTGGGCACAGCACTCAATCTGTCTTGTTTTATAGGAGGATGACAGTCAGACTGAGCCAGGAATCAAGGCGGCATTGGGATCAGGACAGTATCATTTTGCCATGAGTGGAAAATCTTACCAAATTGTAGCACAGCATTTCAGGCACTTACTTCCAAAGGTAAGATCTGGATTATTTAACTGGAGTAGCCTTGCCATTCAGGAGATATGAATAGTCCCAGTAAATTAGCTGAAGAAACCTGTATCAGGACATCTTTTGGGAACAATTATAACCCTGAAATATTTATAGGCTGGATGAATCTCTGAAGTTATTGTACGGGGAAGGATCGGAAAATCCCTGTATTTTTCTCTGCACATGAGAGGAGCTGGCGTGCCTTAAGGTGTGAGGACATGATTTTAAACATTTGTGCCCATATTCCTACCCCTGGCACAGCACTGACTCTGACATGTTTTGGAGAACAGGAGAAAATGTGATATTACACATGGTTCAATTCAGCATAGCTTGTCTGTTCCATGGACGGGATAGTCTCACCAATTCTCTTCTTACTACTCCCTGCCTGGTAATCTGTGTTCATCAGCTAACTCAAATGGCATACCAGGCCTCTTGTCCTTATTGTCATTATCACTTCTTCAAAATATTGCTTAAGATCCCCTTTATCCTTGATCATCAGCCTTTCCTGCTTCAGAGTCTAGAAACAGTTGTTTGCAAATGTGATATCTAGCAATTTTAATTAGATTATTACTGAAATCACTTACTTCAAGTGTTTTAAAAATAATTTCCTATTTTTCTCCTTATAGCTCTTGTTGAATGGAACAGTTTTTGCTAGAATGTCTCCTAGTCATAAATCCAGCCTTGTAGAAGAGTTTCAAAAACTGGAGTAAGTTCCTAATGAATTTGAAAGTGTTTGTTGAATTTCCAGGCTTGAAAGGAGTCTAGTAAGAGCTAGCTTTTGTCTACTATAGAGTTTCATGGAACTGCACAAAACTGAAACCTCCATGCATCTGCAAGTTGGCAATTTCAAAATTTCAAAAGTTCATTAAAAACGAGACACTGAACTCCGTGCTGGCTTGACAATGTGTCAAAGATCAAATACTTCCTTGGTCCTGGCTTTTGTTTGTTCATATCATCCTTTATTTTCTGTTCTCTCTGTGCCTAAAGGATTGACACTTTTCTCCCCAAGATTTTTAAGAATCTCTCCCACCACTGCAACTTCTCTGAGCTTGCTGTCTTTTTACTGTGCTACTGCTGGCTCAATGTGATGGCTTAGAAAATATAGCAGGGCAGTGGCTGGATTGTTCACAGTCACAGTGATATATCTATATCTATCTATATCTATATCTATCTATCTATCTATCTATCTATCTATATCTAATCTATATCTCTATATCCATACCTATAAATATAGATAGATAGATAGATAGATAGATTCCTGAGGCACAGGCATGGTGTTGCTTGTTGTTCAGCTTTTTCCCAAGTCTTTTGAAGACCCTCACCCTTACTTCCATCTAGCTGGCTCCTGGCCTTGTCCTAGAGCAAGGTGAGCTTTAGGACATTACAGATTATCAACCAGATGTGTGCAATTGTGAGCCCCCACCTGCTGTCTGGCCAGACAGGCTTTAACTTTCCAGAAGGGCTTTGAGGAAAAATCTTGCACGACTTGCATAAATGACTTGCACGGAGCAGGCTCTGATTCCTCACCTGCCTTACCACTTTTTTTTTTAGTTACTTTGTGGGCATGTGTGGAGATGGAGCCAATGACTGTGGGGTAAGTTAAATTTTTTTACAGTACATTATAAAACGAGAAATTAATGCAATGCTGGTAGAATAATGTAAACTCAGCACATGCTGGATGTGGCAGTGTACCACTTATTCACAGAGCTGCTGTACTATCACCAGTAGTGATTTAAACTTCATCCCTCGTATGGTCCTTACCATGCAAGAGCTGTCCTAGGCAGAGATTTTTTCAGTTTTTGATCTCAAAGACTGGTTCATTTTCCTTGGAAAAACCACCAGAAGATCCTCTTGGGGAAAGCAAGCAGTGAACCTAGTCTAGCTGCATGAAGTGTGGGAGCAAACAAATGCTAAAAAAGGAGACAGAGCCAAACTTTTCTTCTGCAGCTGGTAGTGGATGACTATGGGGTCTGTGGAAAATGAACTGTCTCATGCTCTCATCCCTGTTCCTTCCCTGGACTCGGCATCTCACTGGAGGAACCCTCAGGGTGAGCACACCCAGGGAGTGAAGAGGGACTGCTGTCACAGAACACATCCTGTGATAAGGGGTCACTGCTTGGCTGACATGTAAGCTGCTGTGTCTCCCTGGTAAGCACTGAGGAGGAATGTGACTTTCAGGCTTTGAAAGTGGCACATGCAGGGATATCCCTGTCGGAGCAGGAGGCGTCTGTGGCTTCACCTTTCACATCCCGAACACCCAGCATAGCCTGTGTTCCAGAGCTAATCAGGTAACTGTGTGGTTTCTTTCCTATTTCATAAAGAAGAAAGTTCCCACTCCTCTCAAACATTAGGCTTGGGTGTTCCCATTGAGTCACAATGTGCATATCTAGAGAAAAATAAATGTCTTTGACCTTGAAATTGCCATTTGCCTAGTCCCTATCTGAAGTTCCTTTAAGATATGTTAATTACCACAGGAGGAGGACATTTACAGTTGAGACTCATGTCATCAAAAGTATTTTAACTGCAAAAGAAACAACAAAATGCTCCATAAAGCTGGATCAAATCTCCACCAGCCAACCTCTATGTGAATTTCAGGTCCTACCTCTGATAACCTATGCTAGTAAAACACGATATCTACTATTCCAGGATTCTGATTTTGTTTACTGGGGTGTTTGAGTAGCCAGGGAGAGAGCATTATCCTGATAGGATATTGTGTGTTCACTGTAGAAAGAGAGGACTTGTTAGTTCTGAACTCACTGGGCAGCTGCTTGGCTTTGTAAGATTTTCCTCCAACGGAGTTTTTACCTACACTATTAATGTCAGCAGAAAAAGTTGCTGGGATAAATTGTAGTCCACAGAAAACAGGTGACTGGAATCAAGCCCATTTCATTGAATAAGATATCTACAAGTGAAGATTTTATTTTCATGTAGGTCAGATTTTATTTATTTCACCTCCCAGCAAGGTACTGGTAGAGGCTTCTCTGCTTGTGACACACACCTTGCTTTTCAACAGCCTTTTGAGAGAACTGGCACTAGGAGTCTACCACCTAACTGCTGTATTTTATTTATGCCTTCACGCAGGGAAGGCCGTGCTGCTCTTGTCACTTCCTTCTGCATGTTCAAGTACATGGCACTGTACAGCACAATTCAGTACCTTGGTGTTCTCCTGCTTTACTGGGTATGTATTGGGAACACATTGCCTGGAAATGGATAAGCTACTATTTGCTTGTAGGAGAAACAGGGCATAAAACCACATGAAACTGGGAGATGGAGCTTTACCTGAGCTGCAAACTTCTGTGGTGTGATCATATGGTCCTCCTGTACCCCCAGGAGAAAACTGGCAAGATTCTTCCCATTAACTTCAGCCAGAGGGCTCAGGATCCAATCTGGGCAGAAAGAAAGCTGAGATACTGAATGGTGTTTTGCATGAGGGCATATGTCTGAGAAAAAGGAAGAATCTGGTGTAAGCATATGCTGTTAAAATTTATTCAGCATTAAAAGCAGGAATTAACTTGACAGTAAGCAAATCCCCTGGAGTGCTTTAAACTACTTTTGCATGGCTTTTTCCCAGATGGAGAGGAGGGCTTTGTGTTCAGAAGTAACCCAGCAGTGAGAAAACAGTCTCTTCAAATATTCTTCTCTTTTATTGCCTGGAGTGAACTGAAAGTGTAGTTAGTCCAAACAATATGCAAAATGAGAATATTCACCACAGGGCCAGTGGTGAGGAACCTGTTGGCAGGATGGTGAAATGTGTGGTCTCCTTATCTTCAGATTAGCATTTCAGAGCAAACAGCAGAGCAGTAGCTCCATGGATATAACAGGGCTTTCTGAAGACGGTATAAACATGCCCATGGCAAATATCTGATTTGTGATTTTTTTTCTTTGTTTTCCTCTTTGTGATTTTTTTCCTTTGTTTTCCTCTTTTCAGCAACTAAACTCCTTTGGGAATTACCAATTTTTGTTCCAAGATCTGGCTATTACCACTGTAATTGGTGTGACAAGTAAGCCCCTTAGTCATCCTATGTATTGATGAGAGAATGATCTCAATTTTTTTTCTCCTCCTTGGAGTTGCATAGTTCTACATACAGAAAGGAAGAAAATGGAGGCCAAGCTTCCTGCAGACTAAACATCCTCTATGTAGAATATGTGATGTTTACATTAGTGGATGAGGGGTCTTGTTTGAGAAAAGTCCTGAAGATGGGAAGTAATTAGTGGTGCATTTGCAGAGTGTGTAGATTGTTAACTGGGATGCTATATTTAGGACCAAGGAGTAAACCCACACCTAGTGCAGTGTAAAGTCTATTTGAACATTTTCCTGTTGACTTAGGAAAGCAGATTAAGAAGACACCTGACTCCATGCCCAAATGAAAAAGCAGGGATTAACTTTTTTGAGTCCAGCTCATGTTTGAAGCTGTGTAGGCCAGAGCCACAAAATAAAAGAGGGGTGAAAACAGAGAAAAAAGTAATTACAGATGTCAGACACTGCAGACTAGGGACTTGTAAGCCAAGAATAAGAGGGGAAACCAATGCCGAGGCAGAAAGAGAAAGACAGTGTTATTGAGACAGAATAAGTGCAGGGAGAGTTTTAGAAGCAAGAATGGCAAGGACAGGGCCATGAAAAGCAAAACCACATCCTGGTATGTTCCATCCTTCCTGGAACACAGACAAGACGAAAACACTTCGGTGAAATCAAGCCTGAAAAGGTCAGGAACAACAACACTGGGTGCCAAAATCTACATTGCTGTAAGACGTTTATCTGGAATTGCATCAAAGCTATTTGCATAGCTCTTTCACTCAAAGTCTGGATCACTTTGTTAAACCTAAGACCAGAGGAAAACCTGTTGTGTCAGGTAATACTGTCCTTCTCCAGCTCAAATAATCAGCCACTAGAAGTTTAATGCAGAAGGATGAACAGAACATGGGCAGCAAAAAATCCCAAGCCACAGGTGACAGAAAGAGAACAGAAGAGCATAAGTATATGCTCATATTCTTGGACCTGACAGTTGCCAAATAAAATTAAAAGCCAACATTTTATTTTTCAAAATTGCCTCATGATAGTCAGATGACATTAGTTAACCTCTTCTGTGTCAATACGATTTTGTAAGAAAACAACTCTGTGTTTTATACTTGATACAATCTTTGTAAATTGTATTAAGAATATTACAGACTGCAAAAGTGTCATTGATACAGTATTACACAGCATCACTGCCTTATTTTACAAGCCAGTAAACACATGTGTGCATGTTTCAGTGAGTTTCACAGGTGCCTATCCAAAGTTGGTCCCCTACAGGCCTCCAAGCCAGCTCATCTCACCCCCACTACTGCTCTCTGTTGTGCTCAACATCCTCTTCAGCCTCAGCATGCAGGTCTTTGGGTTTGTGGTGGTCCAGGAGCAGCCTTGGTATTCCAAGACTGATATGCACAGGTAGGACCCCTTTCTGGGACTCTGGATACCGCAGGGTTGACCTTATGGGGTGTGTGAAATTATTGATCAGTTTAAGTGCATGTCTGATGAGCAGCAGTGCTGCCCATAGGGTGTAAACATTTGAACCAGTGTTGTCTGAGGTCCCTAAGCTCTACAGCAACCCACCACACATCATTCATGTGGTCAGAATGCTTTTGCTGAGCACAGAGAGGAGGATTTGATTGCAGAAGAGACCAGGTTTGAGCTCAAGTTCTGACAAGTTCAGCAAGCTCAACCAGTGGTGAGATTGAGGGCATTGCCAATAAACAATGCAATGGCTGTGAGGAGGGTTCCTGGTAGTTAATAGTGGAAGCTGGGGGAAATAACCAGGATAGTGATCATTCCCTGAGCAGTGTAACACTCTTTTTCAGTGCCTGCCTGCCAGTGAACAGCCATGAGAGGAATTCATCCTCTAGCCTGGCTCTCCATGGGGTGAGAGATGGAGCCCATGAGCAAATAGACAATGGCTTCAAGAGCTATGAAAACACCACAGTGTGGCTGCTGAGTACCATCAATTGCCTCATTGTAGCACTGGTGTTTTCCAAGGGAAAGCCTTTCAGGCAACCCATCTACACCAACTGTAAGTATGGGGAGAGAAGAAATTATATATACATCAACTCAGGAGATCAATTTAATAGGGAAAAATTAAACTTGACCAACATTTTATTAGCCAAAAATCAGGAGAAATATTGTCATGCGAAGGGAACATAAGCACATATGCTTGTGCCAGTTCCAGAAGATGCAAGTGAATCATGGAAGAGCTATTCTTTTTCTCTTTGGGAAAAATCATGCATCATTCATGATCTTAGACAAAACTCTTCTCAGCCTTTTTTTTTTTTTTTTTTTTTTTTAAACTGTAGAGTTAAAATAATGCTGTAGGTTTCATGGCTTTGATTGTTTTATAGTCATAGTGAGAAGGGAATTCCTTGTAGAGAGCAGTAAAGTGGGTCATCCCAAAATGAGGCAAAACACAAATGAGTGGGTGGAGGATGAAGTTTGGTGCATGCCAGCTGAAGAGAAATGGACTTACTCATCATTGTAACATTTCCCTACAGATGGAGAAGGTAATAGGTTCTCCATTATTTAGACTCTTTAGATCCTGATCAAGAGGAAAGTCTTGACATCACTGAAGTTGAAGGCAGCGTTTCTAACTATATTAACAAGATCAAGACTATATCTTGGACGTTTTTCTGAATCACAGGACATACTGTGGTCAGAGAGTCTCACTGGAAGGTTACAAATCTTCTCAGATGTAAAAGGTCAAATCAAATGTTCAAAATGCTCATTTGGTGTTAAAATCTGTGGCTACAATACTTGTCCCACACTTATGTATAACTACTTGATTGAGTAAAGCTGGGGTTTTACTCTGTTCAGTTTTCTTTCGCTGAAAATTTCTTTCTATCTCATGGATTATTTTGATGACTGTGTAACAAAATTATTACAGTTTTCTACAGTAAAGGTAAGCAGCTGAGACTGCTAATAAACCTATGGGTTTCCTTCTTTGCTCTTATCTCTTCAGATGTGTTCATACTGGTGCTCATAGGGCAGCTGGGCATTTGCCTCTTCTTGCTGTTTGCTGACATTGATGATGTCTACTCCAAGATGGATGTGAGTTGTTCCAAAGAAGATTTTCTTCCTACTGCCAGTCCATTATAAGCACACTGGGATTGTTTTAACAAAAGGCACAGACTCTTGCAGGAGGACATGGCACCTCTAAAGACAAATATTTCAAGAGGTGGATTTTAGATGATGGGATTGAAACTTCTGGAAATATGGTGACTCCAAACTAGTATTTGTGCATTACACCTGTAATGTTGATTGTTTCAGCACATTGTCCAAGCAACAGAAGGTAACATCACTTGTGTGTGGTATGTTGGTGGCTTGTGAAGCCAGGAGCAGAACAGGGCTGGGCTCTGCAAGTTTTGAAATAAAGCACCATGTTTTCCTGTTTCTCAAGCTGTCCTACTGTGTACAAAGGACCTCTTGCCAAAATCTGCTTGTTAGCACTCAGAGAAGCTCAGCTCCACTCCCCAGTTTTTCAAGCTCCCCATTTAAATTTTCGAGAGCCTGCAGTTTCTCAAAGCAGGATTGGGGTTTAGAGCAGTTGTAGAGAAAGACCAGTGGGACTGCCATGGAAAGAGAGGATCTATCCTGATCCTTGATTAACAAATACCAATAAGGCTTGACTTTCGTAGTCTGGCAGAATGCAAGCTGGGAGTTGTCTCGTGTAAATCCATCCCAAGGAAAATGTGAGGGAAGGATAAGATCTACATCAGCTAAAGAACAGGGGTTGTCAGTGGACCTGACAATTATGTTGAGGCTGGGAGATGTTAACCTCTACCGTGACACTCTCACAGTCTTGCTGTAGGATTTACAGGAACAAAACAAGAAAAGGACCACACTGATATTTTTTTCTGTACCTTTGCAATCAGAGCAGTGGCTTTGAGTCACAAATGCCAAACACAATTCAGCTTCCAGTCCTGTATGTTCGCATGTCAGTTAACAAGTCGGTTCAGAAAAGGAATTAATGAAATATGGAAAGTGAAAGGGAGTCAAAGGGTCTGGGTCTCGATTTTAAATGCCGATCTAAAGTTGCCTCTCCTGGCAGACCCAGTTAGAGAACCTGCCACGAGATGGCACTTTTAAGCAAGTCATCGTCCTGCTGTGGACTGCGGTGGCACGGGACATTTTCCAGCACTGCAGCTGAAAGGGGATAAAATGCTTTTCAGGAGAACCGCAAAACTCCCAGCCCAAGCAGTCTGGAGGGAATTCACTGGAATTTCTGGGAAGAGAAAAGGAGGGAGTAGCAATAAAAACCTCTGCAGTAGCCTAGCCCTGGAGAAACTGCTGATCCAAATTGTCTGAGCTGCATTGCCAAAAGAAGTTGAGCTACAGCCAGAAAGCCAGTCCTATCTGTGGGAAGCTGGATTTGGGGCTGAAATACTTAGTTTGGACTATTTCTCAATATTAGAAAGTAAAAAGGCAGTTAGATTTTCTCTTGCAGTTCTAAAGAAGTGTTTTCTCTGTTTTCTCTGCTACATAATAGATTTAAAAGCATCTTTATCAGTAATTCCTCAAGAAAAATAGCAGTATTAAATCATCAGCAGGGCAAGCCAATTTGGGAATCTGGCTTTTTGTGACATGAAGCTGTTGAAGATCTGGAGCACAAGTCATCTAAGGAGTGTCTGAGGGAGCTGTGTTTGTTTAGCCTCTGGAAAAGGAGGCTCAGGGGAGACCTTAATTCTGACAGGAGGTTGTAGCAAGGTGGGTGTCACTTTTTTCTCCCACGTAACAAGTGACAGAGACGAATTGGCCTCAGGTTGTGCCAAGGAAAGTTTAGACTGGAGATTAAGAAAAAAAAATTAACTGAAAGGGTTACAGGCTGGAAGGGAAGGGTTATGCAGGGAAGTGGTTGAGCCATCATCCCTGTAAGTATTTAAAAGAAGTGTAGTTGTGGCACTTAGGGACACAGTGGACTTGGCAGTGCCAGGTTTATGGTTGGGCTCAATGACCTTTAGGGTTTTTCCCAACCTAAATGATTCTGTGTTCTATTGTACAAGTACCCACCAGTGTTTCCTGTGGACACATTGCTGAACAGCTTCTTTTGCTTTTTCCCCAGCTCGTTTGCACCCCCACCACATGGCGAATCTCCATGGTGGTAATGCTTGCTGTCACACTTGCTGTGTCCTTCCTTGTTGAGGTGAGAGTGCGTCATTGGATATGCTGGTCAGCACTAACTGGAGAGGCAAAATGTCAAGTCTTTCTCTTTCTCTCTCCTCCTCAGCTCAGTTTAGGAATATTGAGGAAAACAGGAGTAATTGCAGCTACCTCACGCTTGCTCCCTTTTCTTAAAGCCCTCCACCTGAACGATAAGGGAAAGCAAAGCCTGGGCACCTTTTCTTTCCTCTGATGAGTGGGTTCTATCAGGCCCTGCTCCAGGCTAGAAAAGTATGGGCAGTCTGTTGTGTTTTCTGCTCAGACCCTGAAGACTCTCAGGAACAGCTGATCACAGTTCTCTGGTGGAGGATTCTGGTGGACCTGGTGTGAAATGTGGTCAATAATGTGGTCAGTTCTTTCAGGGATGTGGATGAGCAGGGAGGTAGGAGATCTGGGTCTCCACTATTTGCCCCATGTGTGTACTCTGGATGAAGAGTAAACTGCTGTCCTCTTAAACCTTCTCTTTGCTTTTACCTTTACAGGAAGCTGTCATTGAGAACAGGACCCTGTGGCTGCTTCTGAAGAAGACATTCCGGTACCACTCAAAGAGCCACTACAAGAGACTGCAGCACTTGTTGGAGCAGGACTCAGCCTGGCCACCTCTGAATGAAACCTTCTTCTCAGACTCTGTGGCAGTGACTGTAGAAGGAAATATGGGAGGCCACAGCAATCCAACATTTGACAGCAGTGAGGACTCACTCTGAAGGAAGCTGCAGTGGACGCATGTCCAGGACAGTTGCATTTGACCTTAAAAAGACTCAGTGACTTAACTGCTGCTCTCCCATTCTAGGAGAGCATCAATGCTAGGAAGATGTAACCTCTTGCTTACATCTAAATTAACTGGAAGCACGAAATCTGCTGCAGTAACATAAAGCCACAATGATGTTTCCTCCGTCCCCTTGCCCATACACAAACTGTAAATTGAACACCTCACTGAATATTGGTAAAGTATTTGTGGTTGAAACACCCCATTGCTGCACCCCTCTGTTGAACTGCATTATGCAATCCCTAAGGGTGGGAGATGCTCCAGATGAAAAGTAGCTAATTGCAATAGCAGCACTCCTCTGGGCAGATCCCCTTTCAGAAAACAAGTAGAATTTACTCCTGATAGAGGCTGCTGAGCACAGGCATTCCTGGGATTCCTCGTGGAGTTTCAGATACTGCTACTCAGTGTCTTGAGGTTTTTTGGAGGTTTTAATCCCTCTGGCAATACTTGGCTTCCGGAGTTGAAAGCAGCTGCAAACAGCCAAAGCTTTCTGGAAGTGTTCAGTCTCAGCACCATTGTGCTCTTCCCATGGTGGGAACAAAAAGAGCTCTCTTGCTAGCTCACTGCTAACAGGAAACTTGTTTGCCCTCTTAGTTTTTAGCAAGTGATACTTGCATTTTATGGGTAAAAAATTGTTGACCTGTAAAACAGAAAGATTGCATTATTTAACATTTTTGGTGGTAGGTATTTGTTCAGGATATCCATGAAAAAAATGTAGAATGGAATGTATTAATTAAAAATTGTGATCTCATCCTATGGTGTTCAAGGATACGCTGTCGCTTGTGGTGTGAGCTTGCTTTACTATGGCAGGTCCTGCACAGCTGAGCTGCTTCCTGGCATCAGCTTTGCCAGTGCCAAAAGAGACAAACATTGAAGGGGCTATTAACCTCAAGGACCTGAGGTCTGAAATACATGATATGGAGACAGCTAGGTCTCAAAATTTTTTTAAATTCTATGGCATGCTCTTAAGTTGAACCATCTAAGGTTTAGTCTCTGGTTTCTCCATAATTGCAGATGCAATTAATTAATTAGCTCATATCCCTCATCTGTTTACCTTTGATGGAGAATTATACTTGTTTTGCTGTGCTGTGTTTGCCACACATAAATGCAACAACACTGCACATTCCTGCAAATGTTACCGACTAAAAAAAGTGCAGCTTCTACCTGAACATAGTCTCTTGGCCCACTGATGTTAATCTGCCTTTCTCCTCACTGCATTTTGCAATCTTGGTCCCCAGCTGGATAAAACAACAAAACCGTCAATCAGAAGGGCTTTGGACCAAGAGGAACACTTCCTACTTTGGTTAAGCTGTGCAGGGGAGCTGTGCGTCCTGAGCTGACCTCGCAGTTTGTTTTCTACAGCTGGAGCTAACCCATGTTTTTATGGGGTGGGGCTGAGAAGTTCTTTATTACTGGAAACTGTCTTTTCCCACCATTGTATGCTAAAGCACTCTTGTGCTGCCACAAAAAGCCAGGAGTAGAGCAGGTTGGGAATCATGGGAAAACTTCTTTTCTTTTTAGACTTGAAAAGCAGTTTGGGAAACAGAGAGCAAATCAGAAGAAATCATTAATTAAGACAGCATAGCTGCACCAGAGTAGAGTGTGAGCATAATCTAGCCTGAATCTAAAAATAATTAAGAAAATAAAGAAATAATAGCTAAGATAAAAAGAAAAAAAGCCAACAAATTCAACCAAACAATATTTCAACTTGAATAAAACATTTATTTGACTCAAAGCAATTTTATCTTCTGTTTTTGACAGGTTTGACATAAGCAAATAGAGTAAATACCTTCCTATCTAAAGTAGTTTACCTAATGGTAAATGCTTGTCACAAGCCACACAACTTGGCACAAACTAGAAATGCTTCATATTAATTCCTAGAAGTGTCTCCAAAGTTTTCATGGGTTCCCAGTTCACAGCAAAATCCACTCGAAGAGGAAGATACTGTAACATTTTTCTTGAAGGCAAACTTCACTGTGCTATTATGAATTCCCCCACAAAACTAATATGTTACTGCATGTGATACAGTGACTGCAGCAGTAGCATTGCAGACCAGGCATGTGATTTATATTTAGATACCGCTGACACTAAAAAAGTATCAAGTCTTGGTAAACCCGTGGTAATGCCTGCTAAATACAGCCTTAGCAGCAAGAGAGCAGAATTCTGATTAATGTTTACACTCTAAGCACTGTAATCCCCTCTGCTGCTTTAACTTCTGCTCCTTTTCAAAGAGGTCACTAAGTCAGGCAGGCACTTGGGGGGACAGTTACGAAGATTTACAAAGATTTGGGGTGAATGATTAATGATGGAAAACTGGTGAACCTCTTTTCTGGCTATTTGCATACATTCCTGGCAGAAGGTTGCAAGGAATAATAGGAAGCTAAGGAGGTGCTGCAAACTTGTACCAGCTGAATATTTCCCTTACAATGACTGTGTCCCTTCTTGGAGAGCAGTACTGTCAAAGGCTGGTGTCCTCCTCCCCTGCTGTTGGCCCTTACTGCTGACATAACTCTTCCTGTGGACAGAGACATCTTGCCTCTGTCAGCAGCATGGACCTGGGCTGCTCGACCTGTTTGCAGCTGCTGGGACTGCAGCCAGATCATAACTGCCCTTCCATGTAGGCTCTTCGGTGGAATTAGTACAGCTAAGGCACATTTGTTCCTCTTTAACAGCCTTGGTTTAGTATTCCAGAGACTACAAGTCACCAGAGAAATGCTCCGGCTGCTGGGCTTGCTTGTGGACTCAACAGTGGAGTAAAGCATAAGTATGTTTTAGAACAGAGGAAAATATTTGCAAAATTCCTATTTTTAGCTGCTTTTTTTGCCTCATAATTTCCTTTTCTCCTACAACATAGACAAAAGATAGTTTTTTTTTTCCTGTGTAAACAAGGACACACTGCGGGACTGATCTTCCTCTACAGAGGACAAAGGAGGGGTGGACAAGAGGGAAAACTGTCATGGATAATTATTTGCTGAGTTTGCATATGGAAATCCCATGCATGTGTTTCTGCATACAGGGTATTGTTGTGTCATCTGTGTCCACTTTACTGGGCTATGGATGCTACACAAGTGTCGTTAAAATGGGAGACACCTCTGAACACTGGGACTCTAAACTACTATGTGCCTGAATTTCTAGTGAAGTATGTTTGAAACCTTACAAAATTCATTAAATGTTCCAGGGCTCTTGAAACGGGTTAGATTTGATGTTACCAACCTTTTCAGTGCCCTCTGCAGAGAGGTTTTGAAGACAACTCCGGTGTGGAACTCCGAGAAGTTTATTTAATTTAAATTTCACACTTCCATCCAAGGCTGAAATTTCATGTTTGAAATACTAATGGCAGTGCCTGGAGGCAGACTGGTCCTCAAAATGTGGTGGTAGGTTAGTCCAGATACAGCTTCTGACTCTTACAGTGTTTGAGGGCTGGCACCCTGATTTAGTGTCTGTCTCTTTGTTCCAGTGAATGTCGAAGAATGCATTAAATTTTCAATGTGGCACAAAGTTTGTCAGATGAATAATTCATTTCACTTCCAACCTTTATGCAGAAAACACTTTCACTGGCTATTTTAGTTCCACTAGCTCTCAGAAAAGTCTGTTACTACTTCAGAGAAGATGAGTGCTGAGTAAACCTGTGAAAACTTCATCTAAACCTTTTGCTGCTAGTTAGGTACTACAGTAACCAAAATTATGCTCTCAGATATGTGTGGGGCTTGTGGCCTGTTTTACCACAAACCATAAAAGTGAGTGATGACAGTTGTTATAAGACTGACAGAATGTAGAATAGCTAAAAGCATGGAACTACAAGGAAATCAAACCGTTATTTTAGCAGTAGTCTTAGGCTGATTACTGCTGACCACACAGACCATTAGGTTTTCTTTTTTCCACATAAATATCATATTCACAGTGACTTTCTTAAATTAAAAAAAAAATAAATCAAAGACTTTTATGCTACTTCAGTCTTTTCCCTCCCCTATATTTGTGTACTGTCTCCTGAGCAGCAGTTACATAAGGTCAGAAAGGTCACCTTGGTTAGATGGCTGTTCTGGGAAATCACACGACTTACAGTCATGACAAATCTGGCTTTCGGTTTCTAGCATAGCTGCTGCCAGAGAAGAATTGGCTATCGACATTTTCTAGTTACAGACATGGGTAAGCTGATTTCCTGGAAGCCAGGAGGAACAACCACGTCCTGGGATGCCTCCGGCACAGCATTGCCAGCCAGGAAAGGGGATCTCTGACTCCTGACAAATGTTTCAAAATCTTCAGGGAGACATAAGGGTTAGAGGTGAACACCAAGAATTGCAATTCCTGAAGATGGTGTGATGTGATTAGAGGTGGTGGATGGGTGAAGGGATGGCAGCTCTGAGGTGCACTGACCTGTTTGTCATGATCATATGCTGCTTAGGTTACATTGCACCCAAATTCACTGCTAACATCATTGTTCCTGAGCTGAATTACTGGGCAAAGGTAAGATTCAGCTTTTGAGAGGTTTCTTGAGAAGGTGAAGTGCTGTCTGTGGAGTGCTGCCCAGGAGCTCTTTTATTGCTGCCTCTCACTGATCTTGGCTAAATCCATGTGAAGAGCTGGTGCTTTTGCCAGCACTGGTGTGTTGGCTGCACATCACATTTTTGTTATCTCCAATATCTGTAGGATGAGTAGCACTCCCACACTGAACAAGTGCTCAGAGATGCCAGCGTACCTTTGTACTTAAAGTACTGGTGTCCATAATTTTGCAAGTGCAACTTTTCAATCAAGGTAAGTCATTCTCTCCAATGGCTTTACAATGACAATTAACTTCATCATTATCTCAGGAGATCCAGTTGTATGGATTAGATTGCAATACCTGGCAAAGTCCAGACACCAACTAAATTAGAAATTCTGTGTTTCTTCTTGCAATGGCAGTTTGTAATGATAGTCTTTATAACTTGGTGGTTCTGTTGATATCCTGCAAGTGTTGAGCACAAATAAACCTTCTACTAAGGGACTGCAGAAAGCAATGCTCCAGTTAAGGAGGCTGACTCTGGTGTGAAGCAGAAATTGCTCCTTGAAGGCCAGGGGAGATATAGGGGCATGAATTGGAATCAAACAGAAAATTGGATCCACGTTCCCACCACTGCTTGTTCTATGTTAGCCCAATGAACTCACATCCTGAATTTTAATGAGTGATGTGAAACCTCCCTGAATAACTCTGAGTTCAGTTTCTGTGCTCTTAACATGGCCACTGAACTGTAACATCCTGTTTCATGTTGGCCTCTGGTGTCTCAATGCTTCAGTCACTTTCCCATCCACAGCAGCCTCTCAAGGTGCATCACCTCGCTGAGGAGCATAACAAAGTTCAGGTTACCATCTCAGCAAGAGAGGAGGGAGACATCTGCATCTCATTTTCCTCACCAGCCTGTATAATGAACTAACATGTTGAAATGTATCTGGAATTGCACAGCAAAGGAGGAATGGGGCAGAGGGATGTGAGGTGGGCAGAGCAGCCAGAAGTGTGGAATGGCCTGTATGAGGCAGCAATGATGCATCTGTATCTGCAGCATCTGCCATTATACAGGTGAACCCAGTAATTGGTGTTAAGAGTCAAGAATAGCTTGGAAATTTAATTTCACAAACAGACAACTGGGTAACAATTCTGGCCTTCCAAAACCTGCTTCCTGGCCCTGCTATAGGCTGATTACACAGTCTTATCAAGCAGCTCGTGAGTGGTTTTTAAGGGGTCTAGATATATGGCTCCCATTGATGTCTGTGCTTCCTTTCCCAGCCTCAGTTCCTCACCCATAAAATAGGGGTTACAGCTATTTTTGCCTCCCAAAGGCATTAAGAAGAGCAGTAGTTAGGGTGGTGGGAGATGTAAAACCCTTGGGTAGGTTGTCCTGGTCAGGGTGTTTTATGGGCACTAGGCATGTGAAGTTGAAGATGCTCACTTGAAGAGAGAGATTTAAAGGGTTGATCTTCAAGCTGTTGATTTTCAGACAATATTATTTCTAAGAAGCACTAGTTTAAAATAATATACTGGAGAAGATTACTGATACTGTGTGTGTCTTGATACTTAATTTAACTGCCCAAAACTTGTGCACATGTAAAGTTTGGTTTTGTATTCTACTACAGGAGTCTTGTTACTTAGTCCCTGGAGACACATTTCTTTTAGGTGGAAGAAGGTTCTGCCTCTCCTGTGATGCTGTCCTGATTGATGGAAGCTGCATTGTGAATGAAGGGATATTCTCAGGTGCAGCATTGGAGATAGAAATGCTAGGGTTCTCTAACAGGGACGTCTCTATCTGTTCTGACAGCAAATTATTTACTATTTATTAGTGTAGTTTGTAGCAAGAGGGAGAAAAAACGTGGCTTGAATAATTTACAGTTGTCTTAAGCTTTTGGAGACAGCCATCGAGTAATAAACATTTCTTATCCAGATTAAAAATGAGTAGCATTAATGTACTGTTAGGAATAGAATATGTGTGTTTAAAGTTTTTGGATTCTGATGTTGCAGCAGTTTAGCTCAAGCACACAGAGCAGAGAGGCCAGCGTTAGCACTAAACATCAAGACACTGCAAGGCATAAAATTGTTTCAGGGACAAAATGTGACCCAACCTCCTCATAAATAATGTTCAGAAAAACTTATCAAACCATGGGTAGGAGGAGGCAAGAGAAGGAAAGGAGCTGCTCTTCTCTCTACCATGTCCTGGCCTGGTTCTGGATCTTTACAGTTAACTACCTTGTCATTTTTCCTCCTTCCTTGTCAACCTGTTTCTCAAGAGAGACATCCCAGTGTGTTTGGGGAGGCAGAGGGCAATGGGTGTCCCTGCTTCCCGCTCAGCTCTGTCCCTCTGAGGAACACACCTGGGCATTGCTGTGGCAGGTGTAGCCACAAAGGAGGCTGCTAATTCAGGGCAAACAGAACTCATTAGCAGACTGAGTGCTTTCAATTACCCCGAGGGTGTAGGAGAATATGCACAGGGCTGTTCAATTGTGTCATTCTCAGCACAGGTAATAAATATTCTTAATCTAGTCAGCAAACCTTTCATCTTGTAAATGTTAGGATAATGCTCCTTCAGTTGAAATTATGTCTTGCTGAGTTTGGTGCTTGTCAAATATCACCGACCTTCAGCAAAATCCATGAGACCACAGATCAGAGCTGCAAAGGTCACATGCCTTTAGGGACTTCCCTAAACCCTGGCAGGCTACATCTCAATTCCAAGCCTAAACTGAAATCCTAAAGGAATAACCATATAAACGTGCAAGTTGATTGTATTCAAAATTGTACTCTTTAATTCATACTGCAAAATACAATAAGAGACTTCAGCATTTCCATGCATGTGATGCCGAACTCACAATGTTAAATTTTTCCAGTGGCCAGGACAAATCATACACTCCATATCAACTCCCAGGACCATTAGTAGTTATTAGTACACCAGATACTTCAACACCACAGAGATAATTATGCCATAATGAATGAAAGAAGAAATTCATTGCAAGAGGAGAATAATCACATTCCCAATACTTCTTTAGAAAGCAGAGAGGAAATTACTATCTGATGCAAATCAATGAGATGAAATTAATAAGTGTCAAGCAATAAAATACTCCTCCAGTGGGACCAGACTGCAGGCACATCTACAATCTCTTCTTGGCCCTCCTCCAGTGCTCCAGGGAGCCCCACTGAGGAGGTACATGCTGAACAGGCTCACAGCCCACCACAAGGCAGGCAGCTCAAGCAGTGCCAGAGTGGTTTTCACCAAGGTACCCTTGCAGGCAATGTCTCACATAAGCATCAGAATAAAACTGGATCCATGTGCCAGAATAAATTCATGTACAGTAATTTCACGATTATAAGCCGCACCTTTTTCATTGAAGAATCCAGCCTACCCCAGTGGTGCGGCTTATATTCAGGTGCAGCTTATCTATGGACAAATCCCAGTGAAATGCCAGCCCGGAAGTGAGAGCCAGCTGGGAAGGGCGCCTAGGGCTGCCTTTAAAGGCTTCCCTGGTCTATGAAAACTGTTCCAACTTGAGCACCTGACACCAATTTGTGTCTGTTACTAATTTGTTACTTTGTTACACATGGATCCTTGCTTTAAAAAAGAAAAAAAATAGGTGCGGCTTATATTCAGGTGCGGCTTATATATGGACAAATACCGTGGGCTACCTGGCTACTGGGAGGTGCGGCTTATAATTGTGAAATTACTGTAGATTTTCATCCTCTCATATGCTCCAAATTCAGATGGTTGAAATCCCTAAAATGCCCTTCCATGTAGGGACACACTGTGCCTGTGCTGGATGTGTTCCACAGAACAGGCAAGGATTGTTCTCTCAGCTGTTGGGAAAGGAACAGCCTTGACTCTACTCCATGGCAACTCGTGCATGTCCCAGGCTTTGGCAAGATTTGCTATAAAGGCCCAAGAGTGTTGAATAGAGCGAGTGATGGATTCTACTGTTCCTCCTCACACTCTCAGCTTGCCCTTCAGGCTGTGTTCCACCAAATCCTGTCAATGCCTCCACCAGACTCCATGGAAAGGCATCCCCACAATGAGCAACATCATCCAGACTGCAAAGAGAAGCACGGTGCAAATGCAGACTGCCACATTCCTTGAAATGTTCCAGCTTAGATGAACAGCAAGACATTCCCCAAAGGAAGTAATTCCATTATTCTTCTCTTAGAGGACAAAGTAGAGATGTGGGAGGTCTGTATGCTGCCCTCACACAGTGCTCCTTTAGCAGTGTGTGGAGACAGAAATCTGAGTACAGAAAGAGAAAAACTCATGGATTGCTGTATCACCACTTAAGTAGCCATGAAACAAGCTTTGAATCAATTTCCAGGAATCCAAAAATGAGTTTCTGTTTCATTTTGATTGTAACATGCTTTCCTGTATTGAAACTACGACCTTTATTCAGATATCATAACAACAGGCAGTACAAAATAACAGGAAGCCTTGGCTTGGTTATTTCAAGCATGGTAGGACTACCATTATTAATAGCAATGAATTAATTTTCTGTTTTGTTTTGCATGCTTGCACTGCTTTTGATGCACCTATTAAACCACATTTTTCTCAAGACACAAATATTAATTTCACCTCTTCTGATTACTTTCTGGATGAGGCAGACCAGGGAGTGAGTGAGTGGTTGCCTGGTGCTTTGTTGCTGGCTGGGGTTTAACCTGTTCAGAGCACACAAAACCAGGCAGCCTCTCACAGACACCTGTTCTCCTCTCACCTCTCCCTGCAGTGCAGTAGCTGCATGTAACAACAGCAACACAGGATTCTGTGTCTCACAAGTGGAATGCAGGTCACCTGGTTCTTCTGAGCAGTTTTCTTCCAAGACAATGCACACACCAGCTTTGTGACAAGGAAATGGTGTGGCTCAGTCGATTGGGAGATGAAGTATGGGTGCCCCCCAGCTCATTCTTCACATCCCTCACCCCAGCACTGCAGGGACCCTGGCTCTGCCTTCCTGCTTCCTGGCAGAAGATTGATCTGATGCTGGCACTATGAAAGGTTTAGAATCACCATTTGGTCTCTGAAGTGAGAATGGCCACAGCTCTGTGAGTCAAAGTCTCTTGGAGGCCTTAGTAATTTTTTAAGACCCTAAGCGTTTTGGTAGCTCAAAGTATAGAATCCTAGAATGGGCTCTGAGTTAGAAGGGATGATGAAAATTGTCTCTCAGCTTTGTTCAGGTTAAAGGTCTACAATCATTGCAAATACAGGGGTGAAGTGGGAAATTTTGTTGGAAGAGTGCATCAATGAGCTGAAAGAGAAAAAGGCAGCTGGGGTTTTTCTG
>VRYO01002781.1:11923885-11936310 GCA_009812075.1 Sialia sialis | reverse complement strand
CTCCCGTTATAAATAGCAAGAAAATGGCGCTTGCGCCGATCCTGCTGGGCTCACGGGCGACGCTGACCGAGATCTGTCTCGTCCGTCACCTTCTCTTCCATTCTGTCCCGTCCCACTGTCACCGCCTTGTCCCTCCCCACCGCCCCTCCCACGCGGGCATTCCACTCCCGAGATTGCTGCCAGAACACTCGTTAAGTGGAAAATGCCATCCTGCCCCCGAAGAGGTCGTGCCACTGCCACTTTTCCCGAGACTGCCGCAGCTCCTCGAGCCCCTCCAGTCGCGGGGGAGCTCCGGTCCCGCTTGGCCGAGCGGTGAGTGAGCATTACTCATCAGTAAATCTTTCTAGAGAAAAACCGGGTGCTGCCGTTCTATTTCTTCACCGTGGTGAGAAACAAAGGAGGTGGAGCTCTGCGAGAAATAATTTTAGGGCAAAGGGATTTTTAGGATGTGTTTTTATGACGTGATCTGGGCATTTCCTTTGGGACATCAGAGTAATCTCATGATTGTGCCCATTAAGGCTGTACAGCCAACTCCTTAGCACAGTGTGCTAAAACTAACAAGAAAACTGGCCTCTGGGTAAGTTGAACTAAGCAGTGTATTTAAAGCCTTGCCTTTCAGAAGTCGTGTGAAGAAGCTGGTTGATTTAAAAAGAGGAGAGTAGTGGAAGATTTGTCAGCTTTCTGTCTTCCAGTGACATTAAATCATTAATTTAGTGGAGCATTGAACAGCAGTTCTGCTTTCTGCATCATCCCCTTCTGTAAGTCTGATCAATTTGCAAAGCTTTTCTGTGGAAATTGAATTACCAAGGCAATTCTTGCGGTATGGAAAAAAAAAAAAAGCCTATAAATGAAAACACAGATATCTGCTTTACCTGGGCACAGCAGGATCCTGTTCTTGGGGAACTGGGATCCTGTGGGGTAGGGACTGGCCTGTGCTTCCACCAAGTGCAAAGGGAGGTGAGTGTGGGCAGCCCTGCTTGGCAGTCATTGAATCACTGTAGCAGGCACGAGAGCGCAATAGAAACTGCCACTGAACAGGCAGCAAAGGTGGTATTATAAACACAGTGAAATTCCAGCATAGAGTTGACAGTTCATTTGAGCACGAGTAGGTCTCTCTCGCTGATTCATTTTCATTGTGTAATGAGGTTGAAAGGCATTTTCTATTCATACCCTTTCCAAAATAGATGTTGCCTGTTCATATGGCCAGCTGGTGTGTTCTTGAATGGACAGAATTACCTAACTCAATATGGAGACTGCAAATATTTCTCTGGCTAACAGTACACGTGAGTTTATGGATACAAGGGAAAGGAGAAAGGGAAAGTAAATAATAACCAATATTGCAGCAGAAACAGCAGCAAGGTCCTGTCTGGCCATCCAGGACCCACTCTGGCGGTCACACTTGCTGCACTTGAGCTGGGACTGAGCCCCTCCGAGGTTCCCCCCTTGACTCCCTGTACACTTCATGCTCACGCATTCAGACAAGTCTTCTCACCTGCTGGGCCCCAGGTTTCCCATAGCAGAGTCTCAGACATCTGGATCCTTAGAGTAAATTAATCATGGTGCAACAACCAAACAGCTGATGATAGATGAGCTGGATGCCTCTGAGGAGGAACCCCAAACAAAAGAAACCCTGTGGATTTTGTGCTCTCACAGTCTGGGGTCCTCAGCTCCTGCTGTATTTCTGAGTGTTTGTTCATGTGCCTATGCCACAGGCTCCTATGCCCTTTGTTATATAAAGGGCTGGCACCAGTTCAGTCAGGTTTTGCCACCCAGAGCTCAATCTGCATTTTATGCTGAGCTACCTGCACTCTATGTCTTCCTCAACAATCAGAAAGTAACCTGCCATGAACTAAAAAAGCACCAGAAAAAATTTTCATGGTGCTTTATGTCTCAAAGTTTCACTCACAGCCCTTCTAATCTGTTCTGGGCTTGGACAAGGCTCTGGCAATGCTTCAGTCCTGAGCTTTGTGAGTGATCTGTCATGGGGTGAATCTCACACACAGCATGCAACTAGGCATTGCTGCCACTACCTTTGGTCTCCTGATGTAAGGGAGTCCTTAGTATGGTCTGGGGCTGAGTTGATGCACAGCTCCTCTCACATTCATCAGTGGGGCAGCTTCTGAGTTTGCAAAGACCCTCAAGGAGAGTTTATGACATGATCTCATTCTTCAGAAGGTTTTAAGGTATGCTTTTGCTTGGCCCTCACAGATGTGGGACTGATGACAAGCCTGCTTCTTGTCCCCTCCACTCTGTGTGGATAACGATGGTCATCCTATTTATGACTTCTCTGCTCAGTTGAGCTCAGTGTTTTGTTTCTTCCTCTCCCTAGTTGAATATGCTAGAAGAGGGGTAAAGAGCTGTGTCCATGTCAATCAACTAATCCCTTCCCCATGAAAGGATTTGGGTAAAATTTCATGAAGACCTGCACAGGATGCTATAACTAGTTCATAGAATCATGGAGTGGTTTGGGTTGGAAGGAACCTAAAGACCATCCAGTTCCAATCCCCTGCCACGGGCAGGGACACCTTTCATTAGATGAGAATGCTCAAAGCTCCGTCCAACCTGGCCCTGAACACTTTCAGGGACAGGGCATCCACAACTTCTCTGGATAAGTCATTCCAATGCCTCACCACCCTCATAGTAGGAACTTCTTTCCAAAAGCTAACCTAAACCTACTTTCCAACCTTAACCTACTCTCTTTCAACCTGAATTCTTACTCCATCAGTCTATGGTTTGTACATCTCTCAGAGGTGTGTATGTGATATTGTGCAGCACACTTGTGCCATCAAGGTCTGTCTGGAATTTGTGTTTTTCAAACATCCTTTGAAGACAACAGAGTCTCTTCTGTCAGTTAGAACATATTTCAGTTTGGGCCTACAATGTGAGATCTGAGAGATATTTTAAATGAAGAATTTCAAAGATTTTCAACAAATGCAATGTTAAATTTATTATTATTTCTTCTCAAAGTATTAGAAATACAATTAAAATACGAGAGTAAAAGGTACGACAAATGAATAGGAATAGTATTGTTAATTATAGGTGGGTATTTGGGGATTCATTTTGATCAAATGCACTGTTCATGATGCAGCCATAATCTTGCTCATGTACTCTGGCATCCAGTTCATCCCTGGACCATTTCAAAGAAGAATCCCTTGATACTGTAGCTGTATCCACCTTTCTCTTCCTTCTGTACAATGGAAAAAAAAAAAAAAAAGAACAACCTATTTTAATTTCTATTCTTATTTATAGTGAGAGATCAAACAATGCTGTGAGCATGAATGGAACTGGATTTTGGAGATGTTAGAGTTTTACGATAAGTGATGTGTATGCCCTGTTTAAAAGAAATATCATATGTTCATTCCTGATTAAAATGTAAAGGGTAAGTTTTCCCTCAGATTCCTCAGAAGAGATCCCCAGTGTTGTGGCTCCTTTCTGGTCTTGCAGGTATATGGCAGATGGGAGTTTTGAAGTTTACAGGTGCTAAAAGAGGTGTCTTTGCTGAATGTAGCAAAGCTGGGAAAAGCCTTACCTGAAGAGGTACACAGTGGAGGAGATGAGAATGACAATGACAGCTACACCTGCCACAACTCCGATGATGATGGCAACTGTGTGGTTCGAATCCTCTGTGTCAGGCTCTTCAACTGAAGAACAAACAAGAGCCTCGTCACTAAAAGCTAACCATGCTGTGAACAGAAATGTTTTTTCTCCGCCCTTGCCTGTCTGTTTGGTTTTACTGCGTTCTCTGTGGTTTTCTGGAGGGGTGTCAGACCCATGTCCTGTGTGCTGTACCAAGCCCTGCTGTCCTGCTTTCTGGTACCTCTCCACTGGACTTCTGACCCTTCTGTCTGCTTGGATGACCGCAGGTTCTCACCCACTGGGTTACTAACTTACATAATGAAAATGAAGAACAAGCCCAGTCTTATCCATAGCTACATCCATTTTTGAAAAAGATGTATTTAATGCAGACAGGGAAATCCAGAATAGTTCCATTTTATTACCTAATTTTTCGGCCTCACAGGTTGGTCCTGTATAGAGTTCTGAACATTCACAGAAGTAGAGGGAGGTGCTGTTGGAAGTTTCAGAGCAAATGCCATCATTCTTGCAAGGGCTTGGCATACATGGGCCACCTGGGAAAAAAGGAGAAACACTTGACTCTCAGATAATCCAACCCTGAAGAGAAGCATTCTTGCTTACATTATGCTGACTCCTATTTTAGCATGCTTCTTGTATCTGACTCGAATAAGGGAGAGAAACACTGTCTCTTCAGTAGGAAACACTGTTTCTCCAGTGAAACATCAGAGCAAGATCCCTTGCATGGTTTTCCTCTGTACCCTCTCTCTTGAAACTATCCCAAGCCCAGTGATGCCCTTTAAAGTTAGTCAAGACTTCATAGCATCAAAGACAATGTGATAGTGGTTGACTCACTCCTGTAGCATCCACGACTGTAGTTTGAAATGCCACAAATTTCATCAGACCGACACACTTTGTCAGAGCAGGAAACAGTGGAGCTTTCTGTGCACTGGCATATCTGAGAGCAGTCATCAGTGGTGAATATTTCTCCAATCTGGAAGACCAGGAGTTAGATGTTAAAAAAGACCAAATAAAATCAGCAAAAAACCCCATGAATGTAGCACTGGAACCCTCATTATACTCTCTTTAATGATTTCCTGATGAACAGCAATAGGGATGATTGGGTTTTTTAAAAGTAGTTTGTAAAAAAACCCAGTAGAAAGCAAGAAGTGTACTAATGCAGCTCTTTGAAACTTGGGGATGGCCCCAGAAAGAAAGCAAAAGAAGATTTGGGGCATGAGATCCTAGCCCCAGGCAGGGTAACCAAAAATGGGCAACTGTTGCTGGAGATGAGTGGCAGATGAATTACATCTTACTTCCAAGGCAATGTGGAAATGCCATTTGCCATTTGTCTTAAAAGTGCCACCTGTTAATAGTAAATCTTTACTGGCTTTACTGGCTTACCCCCTTTTTGTACCAAATCTCTAGTGGTTAACCAGAAATCTGTGAGATAATGGAGCTGTTCTATCCTGCAGTGACAGGATAGGTTCTCCTCAGAACCCAGTTTTGCTCAGGGCTCTCTTCATGTCCTATCCAACTCCTCAGACTCTCAGCCCTGCCTAAGCCACTCTTTACTTAAAGGAGCAAGGCCACAGCGATGCATAGAATTTTTCTGTAGCTGGTGTGTTGTAAACTTTAGAGCCTATGAATGTAATAAAGGTCAAGAATTAACATGAATTTAATCACATAATTTCTCCAAGTGTGCCTTGGACTGTCAGGCAGAGTTTCAGAGAGAGACCAAGAGACCTTGACCTTTCTACTCTTTCTCCAGAAACCAGAATTTTATTAAGCAATTGCTCTTTGTTTCTAATGTTTCTACTTCAAAATTACATGCTGAAGATTATGCGGAGATAGTAAAAACAACAACAGGAAAAAATACTGTTTAGTGCTGTGGGAGCTGTGTGACCCACAGAGAGACCATACCTCATAGTATTTGTTAAGATATGTGCAGCCACACTGTCTGTAAGGTACACAGTCAAAGCCACTAAGAACATAACCAGGGAGACATTCACAGCCTTCAACACAGGGTAATTCACACTCAGAGGGGCTGGTCAGATCGTTGCAGGACGCTGGGCATGCAGACATGCATGAGCTGTAGTTGCTGTTGGCAGGGCATGGCATAGCTGTAAAAATAAGGAGTTCAGTTATACCAGGCTGCTGTGTGTTACCCACTTACAGAATTCACTTTCTGATCCATTTTGTAGGAGGCAATATGATAAATACACATACACAGATGTGCATACCTATATAATAGTATTGAAGTTGTAAGTAAAGCACTCAAAAGTCAGGAAATGCAACATCAAAGCTATTTGTATGCTGTGTTCTCATCCCTGGTATACACTGATCTCAAAACCTCTCACACATTCAGGGTTGCCATCCCTGAAGTGCCAGAGCTGTTCCACAACTTTGGGAACTGTATTTCACCAGAAATACAAGGTTACCTAACATATCAGACACAGGGAAGATGTGGTTTGTTGAATCACCAAAGTTAAAAAAAAAAAAGAGAGGGGGGAAATACATTTGAGATTATTATAATTTTTAGTTCAGCATTTTTTAGGCTGAAAAGTATTGAGTTTTCAGTTGAATTTCTTTTTTAATCTTGAAATTTCACAGGCAAAAAAGACAATTATTATACTCTGTAGATTTAAAGAGAGTTTGAAATTAAATTTCAGATTTGTAGCTTGTGATGGTCTCCAAAATTTAAACTTTTTGTCCCATTGGGAATGGGGACATCTTTTCACTCACAAAACTTCTGGTGACAGGGGGCCAACAGCTGATTTCCTAAGTATCTTTCTAAGCTGGAGTTTAAATGCAGAAGTCAGCATAGGACACAGAACAGAGTCCAGAAAAACAAGTGTGCTTAACTGTGAGGGGTGAGTGAAGTGTGAATCAACATGTTTTTGCTCCCTAAGAAGATTTGATATAGGAAAAGGCTTAAATTTCAGATTTTAAGAGTCCTGTAGGTAGAATCTCTACTTTCTGTTTCTTCCTGTGCTTACCACACTCTGACTGCTGCCTCCAGCCATCCATGCTGACTCCTTGCTCCTGACAAGCCAGCACATATTCCTCCAGACTGCGACACAAGGTAGCAGCCTCATCTCCTTCCACACACATATCGAACAGGCAGCTCCTGTGTGCAACATGAGAAAATATTAATTCCCAGGACATTTGTTATTGGTTGTTTTCATCTGCTTTTCTGCCCGACTCCGAGTTAGTCTTGTTTTCCAGTATCTGGCTGACAGGAAACAGAAGAATAAAAGTACATGATTGGGAAGATCAGGTCATTTTTGTGCAGTAGCTGCTGCTGCTGTGGGAGGTGTCCATATAGGATCATAACATCATTAAAGCTGGAAAAGGCCTCCAAGATAATTGAGCCCAACCTTTAACATAATTCTGTTAAGTCTGCCAGTAAACTATGGCCCTAAATAGAAAATTTGCCTTATCAGCAATCCAAGCCTCCCTTGGACTAAGCAATGAAGAGTTACCTGACTTAACACATTAAGTTTTTTACTCTCTGCTTCTGTTTCAGGATACATCTTGCTTACAGAGCACTTTTTCATGCTGCTAAGTGTTAAAACTGAACTACGCACTCCTTTCAATACATGGGTACCCTGCCCATGTCCATGTGCCTTGAATGTTGACACAGAATTCTGCTTTATGTAGTGTTTGTTTGCTAGTGCTACCTTCTCAGTTTTGCCTTTTGAGCATTCATGGCCTGATTTTCAGAGGCATTAAGATCCAAGATGAATGGAATCTGCAAATATGCAGCACCTCAGGAAAATCAGGGCAACCACTAAGCAGGTAGACCAGGCTGCCCAATCAAATTCTAGAGTGAGGAGAAAAGTAGACTTATGTTACTAATCAGGAGATACATCTACATCTACATCTATCTATATAATCTATATATAACCTATAGATATAGATGTAGGTATACACATTGAAGCCAGTGGTCCACTTTATTTGGCTCAAGATACTGCTAACATTCTTCTCACAGATAAGAGGGACTTTGGGGTGGGCATTATCTGTCTTCAAATATTAGGCATAACTATGTAACTAAAGAAAACTTGGCAAATTTGTGACAGATGATGGATGAAGGATGCAAGATGGATGTGGTGATGAATACAGCTCAGAATTAGGTATGTTGGAGTTATATATGTGGATGAGAACTGTAAGCACATTGGAAATTCCAGGGGAATTCCAGGGATAATGCTTAACACTGTTGCTTTACCTGTGTGAGAAAAGAGGAAAGCTGCTTTGCAGAGCTAGCAGAGAAGTGAAATGCTGAATAGATGAAAAAAGATAATCACAACTATTTAAAAGTAAGTAAGGGGATGTAAAAATATCAATAATGGAATCACTGGGTCCAGTTCTACAAAGACACTTGTTATCCTCCACTCTATTAATATCTTGGAGACTCCAGATGTCTGAAGATAGTTCTTGCCAGAAACTATTGCCAAAATGATTTTGCAAATGGGAAGAACAACTGTCTGCAGTAGACACTTACGTGAAATAGAAATCTGGTTCGACTGCAGAATGACACTTGGCAAAAGGACCATTCAATTCAGTCAGGATTTGACACTTCGGGTTTTGTTGCTCCAGCTGATTTTCATTGCAACCTTGGAACAGCCCTGGATCTGGTTCCTCCTCAGTCTCATTTTCTGAGATGACATCTCGTCTGTAAATGAAGCCATTATGAAATAATTAGTGTTCTGTGTACATCCGATATTCATGGACTACTCTCTGAGTAACAATGCAAGAATACTTCTGCCTTGTGGTGTAAATGTAAGCTTATTTCTCTTTCATGCTTTGTCCTGAATAGGAAGGAGATAGAATAAATCTAAGATGTACTGGAACACTTCCTACCATCTCAGAGATTTATAGATTTTTTTAAGTAAACAGGATATCTCCAGTTATCTCTTTGAAAATTCTGCATAGTATATGTTTTATCCAGTGCCTCCTCCATCCAATTTATAAGTCAAAAGTTGAATATTATTCAGAAGGATGCAGCTGGAATACAGCCCTGTTTCTTGGATATATGCTCACTTTCACTGATCAACTGGCTGCATGCCTGAAATGCCAGAATTTTTCTTTGGGCACAGCCTCCAGAGCCTTATGTTCAACACGGCCCCATAGATTGTTTTCTGCTATTCTGGCAGGCAGATTTTTGCAGACAATATATAGTCAGACAGCTAATATAGTTCCATTTTCTTCTGAAAAAGCAATGTGTTAATGGCTAAGCAATTTCCAAAGGGCTTTCAAATCAACAGGAAGAAAGGCAGGAAGGAAGGAAACCTCAAAGAAACAAGAAAAACCTTTTCCAATGCTGTGTATGGAACTAATTAGCACAGAATTTTCCTGACCACAAATATCATACTCATCTGCAGTCAAAATAATATCCTTACTTTTTGTGTACTGGCTGAAAAAAAAATAGGTAGCTATGAAAGCAAGAAAGTCAGACTGTTCAAGGACCTTTTCTGGGAGGAAGTGTGAATTTATGTTGATTGATTTCAAAGCTACCTTAATGTTTCAGAGGAAAGACTGACATTGAATCAGGATTTGCACTCACTCAGGTGCATCCAGAACATGTATTTATCTGTGCCAAAGATGTTATTCACCCCTGTGCCCTAACAGCTGTAATGGCTGTGACTCCAAACAGGGACACAGAAGTGGGACACTGAGAGTTCAGGCCTCTTTCAGCCAGATAGAAAAGTCTCTACACACAAACAAAAGGAAGAAGAAAGATAAGGCAGAAATGAGACAGTGTAGTTACTCCTAGAGGTTAACTATGACTTAATTCACTCAGCAGTGCTTGCTGTGGATATTAAATAGCAAATCAAGTACCTGAGACGAGAGCTTCTTTTCAGAGGGACTTTCCAGCTTTCACCAAATGTATTCACATTTCTCACCCAAACACCATCTGGTTTTGTGAAGTCATTTCTGTGTCTCCCATCAAAGTCACCACACAAGCCTTCCACTCTGCTTCTGTAGGTGGTAGCCAGCTTTATGTCTAGGCAAAGCCAGAAGGAAAAAAAGCTGTTACATATAAATTGTTGCCACTGAGTGTGTGGAAGTGGTGGAAATCAATGCCAAGTGCCACATGTCATAATTCAGACTGCAGGTGGTAATTTGTCATGGACTTAATACATAGCATAAGAGCACAGCCCTGAACATACCTGTTCACACATGTTTCTGTGCTCTGCAATGTGGATCATGAAAAAAGTAATTTTTCACAAGTTTTTATATAACATTATACCACTGCCAGGGTGCTCTTAGTGCATGCTGCTTACTGCTTTGCCACAAATGGAATGCATCACTCACTTTTTGCCCTTCACTTACAATCCACTTGATCACTGAGAAAAGGAATTTCTATAGACACGCATTTGCATTCTGCAGTTGGAATTTCAGGGTTTGGAACGATGGCCATGTAAATAAATAGCCTGGCACTTTCACCATGCACTCAGAAATATTCTAACTGTGGTAAATCAGGAGTAATTCTGCTTTGGACAGAGGAGGTACCATGTGTCCAGCTTACATGAATGAAATCCCTGTGAAAGTCCTGACAAACACTAAAGAATGGGATTATCTGGAGTAGGCTTGAGAGGAAGCATGCAAAATAATTCATTCACAGTGTATAGCTTGAAGATCTCAGTCCTACGACTCCTGTGACTGGTTCAGCTGGCAAAGGGGCAGATCCAGATTTTGCCCCATTATCCCAATTAACAATTTGAAGTGATTTGCTTTTGTTTTTATCATTCAGACCTTACTTAACATTAAAAAAATGAATGACAGTCTGATTCTACATCTCATTTCTCCTAACTTCAGTGGGATCCAGAAAGAGAAATGACAGTTTTATGTTTTTTTCTAGTTCATGGGAAACACTCCTTTCTGGTATTTTCTGGTTATTTTATGGTATTTTATATCACAAAGGACCATAAGTGCAAAGAGTGAAGATTTCAAGTTTTGCCTTGGGTTTAAACCTCCTCTGGAATGAGAACATTTTTGGAGGGCAGTGCATCAATATTTCTGCACCATTTTTAATATCACTTACCTGCATTTTGATTGCCATCAAAGCTCAGGTATAAGCCAAAATCTGTCTCCAGGTAAATTCTTGTTGTCCTCTGATATATACGAATACCTTCATGAGGTCGAACAGGGGGCCACACCCTCACACCATCCAACTAACAAGGAACAAAAAAATTAAAATTCATTATATATAGGCCAAATTAAAACCTGGTTTCAGTACAGGTCAATGTTACAATCCAATATTTCTCTGGTTTTATCATAAATATATCTGATAATTTAAAAGCATTTATTTTTTTAAGTTAACAAAATAATGTATTGAGGAAAGTGAACACAGTACTTTCATGTCATCCAAAGAAATTTCTATTATTGATCTAAAAATGTAATATAGCAGCCATGTATGGTCTTATACACCAATAAAGAGGAAGGAAATTTAATTATCTGAGCATAAAACCACTGACAAAAATTGGTGTGGTTTTATTGTTAGCCTTAGGCTATTTGGGGTTTCATTGCTAAAACTGTATTTATTAATTTATTTGTTTGATGTAGAATTGTGTCTTTCATAGTTATGGAGAAAAAAGACTCAACACAACTGAAAGTCTCATCTGCAGTTGCCTCACAGCACTGCTGAAATTACACAGTTTGCTTCAATAATTTAATGCTTAAAAAAAAGTCCATGACTCAAAGATGTTTTACTTCAAGGGAGGGCCTTCCTCTGTGCTCTGCAGTCGGGAAGGGACTTACCAGAACCTGCTTGTTCTGCCTGAATCGCACTGTGTGGTTGTAAACATTGATGAGCATCTCTTTCAGGTAAGTAATATGTCGACTTCCACGTAAGGGATAATTCACGCCTTCAATGCTGAATGGTGCCAGAGTGTCAGGAAGGTCAGGGATGGTCTGAGCCAGAATGTATGTGTATTTCCCTTGAAAGTGGTGCACCAGCCCATCAAAGGTGATGTAGTGTGGGTCACCCATCACCTGGCATTTCCCAAAACCTGCAAGGGAAGAGCTTCATTACTCTGCAGTCTAAATGTGCATGTGCCAGATGCCATGCCTAGATTGGTCCAAACTATTAGATAAAAATGATTGCTGCTAGCATGCAGGTCTGAAAGTAAAGATAGGTGCTCAGACTTCACTCCAGTGAATGGACACTCAAATGGAGAGATGGACAGAGAAACTCATTCCTTTATAAGGATTATTGTGAGCTAACTGAGCTGAAGCAGGACATTAGGGTTTATAGAATTTATTGAGACTAAGTTGAGCACATTGTCCCTCTGCAGAGGAATGACTCTGACACAAGCACAGCTTGAAGTGGCCTCTCAAGAGATGTTATTTTCATAACTTCTGCCATGTGTTGTTACAAAATTCAAAAGCAACGTTTAATTTTGGCTGACTTAGCACTGTCACTGATTTCTGCTGAGATTACTAAACTGATCATTTGGTTAACCAGACATAACAATCAGTGACTGTCATCTATGTATTCTCCTTGACCACTGAGCACAGCGTAAACCATTATGCCAGGAGCAAGACATAGGAAGGATATCCTTAAAACTGCTGAACTGCCTCTGCTCAGATGTTTTGGCAAAATGTAGCAGGGGGACATTGGATTTGCCTTATGCTTTTGTATTGATTCTCAATACAGTAGGACTGATACCATGCTATTCTTCGAAATTGAAGCATGAAACAAGCTTTCTCCTAATCAATGCAATCTACCTAGAGAGTATGGGATTAACTTTGGCTAGCCAACACAAATGTTGAATGAAAAGCACCAAAGTCCTCTGACTGGCCTCTCGTATACCTGTGCAGATCTCTCTGTCCTGGTTTTGCTTATTAGT
>VRYO01002781.1:11911117-11922885 GCA_009812075.1 Sialia sialis | reverse complement strand
AAAGTATGTACATCCACATTCTCCCTTCTGCAGCCTTCAAGTGAACCCCAGGTGAAGACCTGCTGCACATACCTGTTGGATTGCACTTGTGCTTTCCATCTTTGATCACACAGGTTTCTCTAGAATCACAGCTATAGCTCTTGCAACTGATGACACCGTTCTTCTGGCACTGGCATCTTTTGGTGCAGTGTGGAGTTAGCCATGTCTCCCCAGCCTGGACACAAGTTGGGTTAATAATATGTTATCAAGGTGCTCAGCTTTGCAGTGCAATGGAATTTCTATAGCCACTGGTGGGGGCACTAGCTAGGTGCAGCCTTGTCCAGTTGGCAATTCCACAACTGCTTGATTAAATGTAGTCTCACCAAAATCCTGTGAGAAAGATCTCAGTCCATTATCTAACTGTCTTCAATATGAGAATTTGAACACAAAACTGGACTAGGACAGGCTGCCTGAATAATTCTGATCAATTGAAGTTTTACGATAGGCCTCAGTTTTGGCCTCAGGTGCAATGTACCAAGCAAGCTTCTGTATCTCCTAATACCCAAGGCAGTAGCTTTTACTAAATAAATGAAAGGTATTTAAGAGGTAGATCCTGAAGTATTTGATCTCTCTCTCTTTCATATTAAGATGGACAGGAGACCAATTTTCTACAAGTTTTGAAGTCAGAGATTTGCTCCACAAACTACTTACGGTGTAGTAATTGTTGTCATCATCCCTGCAGCCGCAGCTGCTGAGAGGCACACAGTTGCCATTGCTGAGCACATAATTATCATCGCATTCACAGCCTTCTGTGCACTCTTCTGTCTTCTCACAAAGGGAAGAGGCAAAAATGTCATTGCACGTTGATGGGCAGGGAGAGACACAGTCTTTGTAGTGGCTCCGGGATGGGCAGGGCAGTGCTGTGTGGGAGAACGGAGCCAGCGTCATTAAATGCATTTACAAAGTGCACTGCAAACACTGAAAGCTACACCTCGCCTATGGAATGGTAGGACAGAAATACCTTTTAACAGCTGATTTTGATAATTAGCTTTTTACTTAAAAAAACCCAAACCAACAAAAAAACAGAACAAAGAATGTTTTCTGGAACTGCTTATTCAGTTTTATTACAGGTATGAGTGAATCACCTGGCATTAGATTATCCAGATTCAGTATTCCAATTCAGCTGCAAAGGCTTCTTTGGGCACTGCTAGAAATGAGACTCTCAAAGGCAAATTCCATAAAATATTCAACCCTCTATTTCTGCAAACCAGGTGTAAATTTAGCTTAACTACAGACATGCAAGAGCAGTAGATATACATTCTCAGACTGCAGGTTCATCTAGCTCTAAACCCTATTTATTCCAATGACTGGACATGCATAATGGGACAGTTCAAGAAACAGTGTAACATGGCAAAAAGTTTGAAAGTCCAGTATATTCCTCCACTCACAGCAAGGAAGCAGCTAGGGATTTTTGATTGATCTATTAAACATCCATCTGATTTGGTTTTAACCAGATAACTGTTTTGTCCTCCACAACATTGTGATAATTCCACAGTATAATACTAAATTGTAAAAAGCCCCACACAAATAAAACACCATTGTATGATCTTTAGTAATTTTTACATAACTTGTTTGTAGCTTTGTTGAAAGAGTGGAGTGAGGCATATACCCTGGAGAATAATCTGAGAACATGGTTCATAATAAACTACTGGGCAAACTGACAGTTTTTGCTCAAATCACAGTGAGTGGTATTGAGTCCTGTGTCCTAGTACAGTACTTTCCTTTCTTTTACCCTTCTGGTTATATTATTTCTACATTTTAGGCTCACTATAATACTTCATTTGCTACCAATGCCATTCTAACTCCACATCAATATTCATAACTTGTCTAGTTCTGAGTTATCTCTGGGTTTTTCAGTTCAGTGCAGCAATGGAATCATGATAGTGGAATTGCATTTTGTAAGAATTTAGATTTAATTTTTTTTAATGTAACTTGTTCAATTAATTGTGCTAATTTTTGCATGCTGTCAGTCGTTCAAGTTTCAGTTTTTTCACTTGCTTGTGTACTTACGACAGAATGTGCTATTCCTCCATGTAATGATGATTCCATGGTTCTTGCAGGTGTCCACATAGACTTGAACTATATCGCAGAGAGCAGACTTCATTCCATCATACTGGCACATATCATAGATGCAGATCTCTATGAAGTCATCAGGGTCAACCAGACTATGGCATTCTTTGAATTTGTCTGATTTTAGAACATTGCACTGTCTTTCAATGTCTTGTTTATTCTCAGTAGTGCAAGGAGGATCTTCATCTTCTCTTAAGTCTGGCAAACAACTGCAAGAAAGCACAGACACAGGCTGCTATATCACAGACGGAAACTGAAAATCTTCTTTCCACTGAAAAGTAGAAAAGGCTGGAGACTTCCTTCTGTCAATAGATGAAAGACTGGGCAGAAGTAGATCTGCCTGCCAAGCACCACACTGTGTCTGACACCTGTTACTCTCATTGAACTTGACCCTGACTAGAGGGTTGACTTCACAGCTTGACCTTGAATTTGTCTCATCACTGCAAATTTCTGTGTGGTGACCTGAACTGAGCCAGGCTGACCTTGGCTTCCATCTGTGGGACTTCCCTGTTTGCCTCTCTCTGGTGGAGTGGGATGGACCCTGGCTGCTGAGGCCACAGTGCTCTCAGCTGTGTTGTCACATACGGCTCCCTGTCTGCCAGGGAGCAGCTGGCCCTCACCATTCCCCAGCACCATCATCTTGCTCTGGGTGTCACCAGTGTGAAATGCACAGTCTGCACGGTGGACTGCCCCAGAGACTCATTATCCAAGTGTGTGTGTAGATTGATGGAACCGCTGTGGTTTTCCTGTGGCCAGTGCAGTGGTTTCCTGTGCAGATGGTGCTTTTTGAGCTACAAGTTCAAGAACAGGAAGCTCTGCGGCATACAATGCTTATATATTACAAAGTAGCAGACAGTCGAAACAATTGAAAACAATTCACTATTTCCTGAAGCAAGGTCAGAGATATGAAAATTATTTAACATTTACCCCTTATCACTGTCTGTCTCCACTTCCCAGCTGTTTCCAAACTGTGGGGCAGTGACAAGTGTACCATTGGTCAAGGACAGATCATCTTCACTATTACCATTGAAATTGCCACACATGCCATGCACCTGCAGAGGAAAAAAAACCCCATATTCTAAGCATGACCTCTTTGCATCAACTTCTCCAATAACTTCATGTTCATTGCCTATGAAATAATGTGACCAAATCACCACCAACAACCAGTCCTCTACCAGATATTTCAGACATTCTGACTGCACCCATGGAGACACAACTAAGGCTCCAAGCTGTTTATTTCTCTAAGGTAGAAGTATTCCCCTAGACAGGTAATTTTAACTAACTTGGAACACAAAGAAACTGTTGTGAAGAGGAAAAAAATAGAAAGGAAAAAAGTTACATGTGGTACAATACAGCTACAAAGAAAGATGTAACAGCAAAACACAGTAATAAAAGGAACTAGAAGTAAACGCACAAAGCAGCAGTTTTGAAACAACTCCAGATGTTCGTATACTAAATCTTACCTGTGAGAAATAAGAGCGTGGGAGGGTGATTTCCAGATGGTGATTGCCATCAAATTTCACTATCACACCAAAGTCAGTTTCCACTACTATAAATCTGCCAACATTTCCAATGGACACGCTTTGCAGTCGGTTTTGCACCGGAGTGTAGACTCTCTCATTGTTCAGCTGTAGAGATGTGTCATTTGTCAGTATGGACGTTCTTCCATTAAATCTCACAATCTATATTCCTATCAATGCTGAAGATTTCTCTGTGGCAGTTTTAGCTCTTTACATTTGCACCTTGCATATTCCAACTATGGGTGGTAGGAATCAGCCGGAGGAGGGCTGGGCAGGATTTACATCCTGTGCTTTTAACAGGAAGCTGGAAAGATCTCTGGTAGTGAGCAAGCTCTTTCTCACCCATGAGGCAGATTCCCTGCCTTCAGTACTACCATGGCTCCTTATGTTATTCTAGCTGATGCATCATGTCTTTCTTGCTATATGTGTCTGGATTTAGAAAAGTTGTTGAAGTGGGGAGTCCCACATTTTAATTCAGGCAATAGTTGCCCTGTCTGAGGCCTTGTATTTAATCTGTAAAATATGGACAACGGAGCAATAAACCCAAACCAGGAGCCTTGGGAACTAGTGAGAAATTCTATTTCCTCATGACATCCACTTAAGGGGGTGCCCATAAGTGCTAAGCATATGCATACATGTTCTTCAGGAAATGTGAAGATCCTTTTTGCTACAGCTATTCTAAGTGAGCTAATTTTGAGATACTTCTTGCCAGAAAGAAGAGCACCTCCACCTACCAGAATTCCTTGGTTTTTCTGAAGGGTGATTCGGACACCGTGCACATCTATGTAGACTTCTTTCAGGTATGTGGCCCCTCTTATTCCCCTGTCTTCATTCTTGCCAAGTATGGTTATAGGAATGACATTGGTGGCAGTGTTGACAACCTCAACCAAAGTGTAGGTGCAGGTTCCCACAAAAGTGTACTTCATTCCATCAAAAGTGAAATAATGGGGATCTCCTACCACTTGACATGTTGCTTGACCTGAAGGCAAAAAAAGAGATCTAGGAATTGTGTACTGGATTGTACCACGGACTCCGCTGATCAAAGCAGTTTGCATAAGTGGAGCAACCTCATTCTGATCGTTATTATGTGGGCAAACTTTCAGAGATGCACCTCGTGTTCATGCCAATGACACTTATTTTAAAATAAGATGTTTTCAGAAAGCATCTCCTAAATTTAATTTGCAAGTTATATACAAAATAAACTTTTGTGTATATTTCAATATGCTGTTGTAGCTACAATTTATAGTACAGTTGAGAGTAATACAGAGCTTTTTTACTTATCCATATAAAAATACATAATCAACTCTATAAATGTAGATGTATATATAAAAGTAACTAAAATTGCATCTATATTCATCAATAAGCTTGTCATTATGCAGGCCAAGAGAGACACAATTCTCATAGAAATGCAACCAAATTTAAAGCTTGCAGCACTGGTGATGTGAGACTTGAATTTTCATTATCAGGACAAATAGAATCCAAGCAATCTTGCAAACTTTGGGCATCATCAGTTTTTGCAGATATCCACTACAACATCTGTGCTTGCAAGGCAGAACGTGCATTTTCATCTCTTAGCACTGGCAGCAGTCAGTTGGGACTTTACTGTCCCATATGAAAAGATATTTATAATAAAGCTAGAAGGAGAAGAGGATCTAATTATGGAATTGACATTGGGGTGATTTTCAGGCAGGACTCACCATTGGAATGACAGCCCAGCACGCCATCCTGAATACTGCACTCCTCTTGGCCTCCACACTCCCAGGATTCACACTCAATGGTGTTATTTGCCTTGCAGGTGCAGCGCTCAGTGCAGGGGTAGTGGGTGAACCAGCTTTCATTCAGCTACATGGGAAGAAAGAGTGTAGAAGTATATATTATAAGATAAATAGGAAGTTAAAACCATAAGGAAAAAATCAAATTATTAGCATTTGAATGTGCATGATATATTATAATTTGGGCATTTGTAGCCCCACACCTCATAGACCAAGAAAGTTGACAAAGTAAGTCTATTTTGAAATTATTATTGGTGTAAATATGAATTGTGTAGTGTTATTAATATGGTTTTCCCCTCACAGTGATTAAGAATGAGATGCCCTGTTTTTGTTTTTTTCCTTTTTTTCCTTAATAGTGGATGTAACTTGCCTGGTGATACTGGTTATTTTCATCAACACAACCACAGTTGCTTTCTGGCACACATTGATCTCCACTCAAAACGTAGCCTTCCTTACAGAAGCAACCTTCCACTGGCAAAGAACTGCAGGAATCAGCTGCTGAGATGTTCAAACAGGTAGAGGGACACCTAGTACCACAGCTCTTGTAGATGCTGCCTCCAGGACAGGACATTGCTAAATAAAGAGAAAAAAAAAGATCACTCTAAAGGGCAAAATCATAATAAAGGTTTTCCTGACACTTTCATTGTTTGCTCCTGAAAATATACGAAATGACTGTTAGAAAGTCTGGCAGGAGAGTGCTGAGTACAAACTTTTTTCTGCTGATTTAAAGGCATAAAGTGACCCAGTTATGGGAATAGAAGAATTTTTGCCATACCAGTTGATATGTCCCCATTACTGTAGTTACTATTTGAGCATCTGCTATAAATTCCAAAATAGAACAAAAATCACACTCTGTCTTTCACTGAGACTCCTTGTGAACAATATACTTTCATACCCCTTCTACTTATGGTAGAATTGGGCCTCCATCACACAAAAAATGGCCCCCAGGGATAACATTATATTTTACAGAAATATTTTGTTAATTTCTGTCATCTAAAAAACACAGAAAAATATGGTTTTGGCTGGATTCTGTTAAAAATCACTACATATGATTCTCATTTATCTCTGTCCCTACAACAGGATCTCTTAGTCCTGTCAGACAATTACAGCTGATATCTCCAGTCATCTAGCCAGACTTCCTTCCCTTGACCAGGGCCTTAATTGAGTTTTTATTTGAATCATTGATGAAGAGAGCCCTTGAGAGTCAGTCTTTCTAATGTTACTGACTTTTGTCTATTTCTATAATGAAGCCATAGACCATAGGGTCCTGGCCTATAGCCCCAGACTATGGTGTCTGGACGTCCACAGCTTTAATCTGATTTGGAGGGTTAGACACTAATTTTTTGTTCTATGTTCTTTTTATGTAAGAATTCTCTGTGCTCTGTCCTCTCAGGGCTGACTTAGTGGGTGCTTTATCTTAATAATTCTTCTTTCAAACTGACCAGCTCTTCAAATCGATCCATTTTTTATGGTTTTGTTTAAATGCAGAGCTAATTGTTCACATTGAAAAAAAAAAGAAAAAGAATAAAAAAAGAACAAAGGTGCAGATCTGCAAAAGATAATCCAGTAATAAGCGGTATAATAAAAAATAGTGTAAGTCAAAAAAAGCATAGATTTATGGTTTATTATGGTTTATTTAAGTATGCTTGACTTTTAGAGGAATTTCTTTTCTCTCCAGGTGTGTAGTTTGTGGAATTAAATGTTCTTTAGAAAATGCTGCCCAGAGATATTGGGGATGCCTGTTTCCTGGAATTATTCAAGACCAGGTTGGATGGGCTTTTGAGAAAGCTGTTTTAATGGAGGACATCTCTGCCCATGTCAGGAGGGCTGGAACTAGATGATATTTAAGGTCCTTTCCAAGCCAAACCATTCTATGATTCTATCTGTGACAAGCAGAAAGCTGCCCAGTGTTGCTTAAAATCAGCACCACTGGGACCCCTGGAAAGCTTTATTCTAAGAAATATGAGTTCATTATAATAAATTTGCCATAAGGTCATTCTCAAGAGAATTAATCAATAAGTAGATGACAGTATGCAATGTCTTTGCTTTAGAGAGAAATAGAGCACTTCCCAGAAACAGCTGCTTTTCAAGGTCTCTTGTTTTTTTAACCAAAGACCATTGATAAATATGTTTTATGGAGGACTGCCAGCTCCACTTACATTGAGGATGGTAGATTTTCACTGAAGCAAAGGAACTTATTTCTCCAGTGCAGAAGCTCACATAAGACATGGTTGAATATAATCAGACTTTTCAAGAAACTAATAGCAAATTATAAATATGATGAAACTTTAAGGATTTAACCTGCATGTATCCTAATGTTCTCGATATTAGTGGTTTATCCAAATCCTGGAGTGGTTCTGAATCTGAAGCGGGCTCAAGACATTATAAAAGACAGACTGTACATAAAATGAAATCACATGCATGGTAAAAGGTAAAGGACAATGAATTTAAAATTCAGAATAGATATTTATATCAAAATACTCACGGCAAAGAGTAGTATTCCTCCATTCTATGCATATCCCAGCATTGACACACGACTCAGCATAGGCCTGCAGTCCATAGCATAAGGAGGTTGCCTGTCCCCCAGTGGAACACACATCATAAACACAGTTTTCAAAGAAATTCTGTGGAGGCACCTTGGAATGACAGTCCTTGAAGATTCCTGTGTAAATCAAGGAAGATACATATAAGGATAGAAAAAATACCCCTGGAATGTTAAGACTGACCACCGTGTATTTTCTGTCACAGCAAACACATTCCAGGCTGTGTTAAATAAGTTAATCCAGTAAATTAATCCAGTACTTGAAATGGATACATGATGCACAGCATGAGAATGGGCTCCCTGGATCAGGTTTTCTTCTTTTTGCATGATTGATCCAACATAACTTACATAAATTAAGCACTGCTGCCTAGGAAAACCACTAATTCTAGACAACTCTAGGGAACATGTACAGAATTTCAGATAAAGTATCTGTAATACACACACTGACAGTCCATCTGCACCATTTCTTCTTAGCAAGCAGAGTACAAGTCACCACAACACAAAGAGCAGCTATGGTTCTCTGCATGTGTTCTCAGATAAAATTCATGGACAAATTGGCACTGTCTGAACAGATGACATATTCTGGCAGGCACCTATGGGTTTTACATTGGCCATTCACACACTGGCAGTTTTATATGCTTCCAGTATAAGCTCAGAAAAAGAGACTATACAGAAGGGACAAAACAAGCTAGACCATGCTCCATCACCTGGCTCACAGAGATCTACCAACACACTACCTGTTGGGTCTGTGATCATGCCACATGCTGTGTTTTTCTTTGCTTCACTCTCCAACACAGGATCACATTGCTCTTCTGTCCCACCACTGGAGCATCTGGGGAAAGCAAGCAAAGCAAACGTTTCACATCTCTTACTATCAGATTTTCTGTGGAAAATTAATACATGACAACCCTGCATAAAAGAGTGCATTTTATTTCTGTCACAAGACATTATCCAGCTTCTTTGAAAAGCTGATGTCAGCCCTCTCACTGAATGGACTCTTTTTTGATCCCTTCTGGGTGATTCAAAGGCTTATTCTTAGCTGAAAAAAAAAAGAGCTATGGGATCCAAACAGTTATGGCTTCCAATCAGGGAACTGGAGTGATGTACCACCCCTCCTCACATTCAACCACTCAACAGATAGTTCCTGTTTTAAGTCTCATTGGAAAATGAGCCCTCTTATCATCCACTGGTTTATGTGAAAGTCCAGCTCCCTGCTTCTAATGGGCAGCTGGAAGATGTAGAATGGCACTGAATGAAAAAGCTAGAGAGTAGATAGATGTTTGATTTTAAGAGTTTTCTCAGCAAAAACTACATGATAAAATGATTTTACATACATGGTGTTATTCTCAGGCACCAGCCAGCTTTCTCCAAGATCAGTGGAATTACTTGCAATGTCACCATTGGACTTGATATTGTCATCATTTGGATCACCATTATAATTACCTGTGAGGATAAAAAGAGATTTATGGAATACATGAAGTTCAAACCTGTAGAAAAATGTAGGTTTCAGGCTGTAAAATAAATTGAGATAAGGAGAATATATATGTAACATCAATCTGCACTGGGCAAAATAAGAGCAGAATTGTGTTTTGATTACTGACATGAGCTGCTGATCAGACATTTGAAGCAGGAAGTCTGTAATTTCCTACATAACTGGATTACATAGCATCCAAGAAAAAACCTATCTAAAAAAACCCTACTCATTTTCTTGCATCCTACATGTAGAATGTTGGACTAAAAATTAAACAGTGCTATTTGCACCATTATATTCTTAGGTAGATTTCCTGCACTGAAAGTGTGAAAAGCTCATTACGAGATAATTGAACTAGAAAGCTCCAGATAATCCAAACCAAATAATCAGAAACTTGCAAGACAAAATACTCTTGTAATTTCTACACGCTAAGAAAAAAAATATATTAGTAATCACCAGCTACCACTTACCACAGAGGCCACAGAGCAGACCACTGTAATTAGAGGGCACAGAGACTTCTGCATAATGATTTCCATCATATCTCACCCACAGTCCAAAGTCAGTTTCCAAGAGAACATATCCACCACTGCTTTGAATACTGATCTTCTTTTCAATAAAGACAGGCAAGTTCATTCTGCGACCATTCACCTGTACAGCAAGTTGTAAAAGTAAATGTATGGCTGTTGGGACTCCTACAACTACCACCAGCTAGTATAGATTGCTGAAAGATAGGATCTTGTGCACAGGGGAACTGGAACTGAATAAAAAACATCTGAGCAAGTTTGTTGCAGATTTCATTAAAAGAGGTAGATATCATTAATAAAAAGACAAAAGTTTTGCTATAAACTCTACAGAGATAATAGTTATCTGTATGTCAGTTAAAAATTATATATGTCTTTTAAGTAGGTATTTTCTTACATTCACTTTCTTGTTTTTCAGCAGAGAAATCTGGTTGTCATAGACTTCCACGTGCACTGACTTCACATAAGAGACTCTGGTGTTGGCTCCTCTGTGCTCATTTGTTGTGGACACATCAAAGTATGGAAGACTCTCAGAGACAGTGCACACTTTGGAGAGGGTGTAAGTGCAATTTCCCATGAAATTATGGGCTTTGTGGTCAAAAGTGTTGTAATGTGGGTCCCCAGAGGCGCTGCAGGAAGCACGATCTGTACAGAAAGAAAATGTCTCTCTGAGTCTTCACAAGACTTTTGCAGCTGCTTGGTTCCCAGTTTGTTTGTTTTATGTTGTATTTGTTGCTCAGATATAACAGTGATGACATCAGTCAAAGGCCAACCCAGCCTTCTATCTTTGGACCCACAAAGAATCTACTTTTGTGTATCAGAAATCTATGCTAGAGGTTGATGAAGAAAGTTGGGTAAAAGGCATTATTAAGACATCGTTATATGAAGTAGAGTAATGAGTTTTTAGTGTCCACATCTGAAAGGCTCTTTCTCACTGAATAGGAAGAATTTACTCAAGAACTTCACTGGACTGGTTAGCCAGAATAGACCGCTGTACTATCAGCTGTCTGGGGTGCAGTACTCATACCATTTATAAAACTGAAATTGAATGTTGCTTTTATGAGATATCCTTCACAAACTTAAAAATATTAAAATAAAATAGCCAGTGCTAATAGGTACAAATAGAGGCACACAGTGTATGAATTTACGTGTGAGAAGACCTCCATAAGATTTTGAATGCTGATAAAAATGTCTGAGAGAAAAAACTTCCCATCACCTCTTATCAGAGTTGAGCCTGAAGTTGCTTCATGCTGTTTATCAAATACAACAAAAAATAAGGAAGAGATATTTTTACATTCCTTGCTTTTCAATGTCATCTTAAACTATAGCTACCATTAGGGTTGTGTCTACATGTCAATATTAACTCCTGACAAAGAAAGACATACTTTAACAGATACCAAGAAAAGCAGCAGAAATCTAAATTGAGTAGGTGATCCAGGAATCTCTTGTACTTAACAAACAGATGTGTATAGAGATTAGTGATTAAAATTGGAGGAAACCAGCAATTAGAAATTACAAAGACAGATATTTTAGTACATATACAATATAATAAACTAGTCTTTTCCAAGAAAATATAATTGGATTATATCTAAAAAAAATTCCAAAATTTTGAAATTAAGTAAAATTTAAAATATACAGACAACACCATCAGTATAACAGGTGAATATTTACCATATAAAAGAGTAATTCAAATATACATGGACAGGGAAATAAAGAGTATGTGAGATAACTATCACATCTGGTCTACTCCTACAAAAACATAAGCACAGTGGCAAAGAGACCAAGGGAAGATGTATAGAGTAGGAAGTCAGAAAGACTCCCAGAGGAGCAGAA
>VRYO01002781.1:11889160-11907952 GCA_009812075.1 Sialia sialis | reverse complement strand
CGGGTTGACACAAGTGGCAGGGCAAGCTGCAGCACAGGCCTCATAGTGACTGTTAGCTGGACAGTCCAATGCTGGTTAAGAAAAGATAAAGACATATGTTAATATTTTTTATTTACTCAGGTATTTGTGTTTTTTTGAATATCATGTTATAATTAATTTCAAATTGTTTGAAATGTTTTTTTTAACATCTTGGAATTAGCATCATTTTCCTGCATGTCTTTTAGTCTTACCACACTTGAGTTTCTTTTGAGGTTTGGCTGTCTAAACTTTCACTCAGAGGCAGCCTTTCCTAGGACACGAAGATGATTTATTGAATTGTTTCATTGGACATAGGATATCAATATCATGTTAGCTATTTGTCCTAGATGTGCTGTCTTTAGTCTATAGTTCTGGTATTTATTTGCAAGCATGATGCTATGTCTTAATTCTTATTTTCTCACTTCATAGAGATCTTTAAGGCTTGTTAAATAATCAGGATATAGATGTGACCTGTTCTATTCTTTTATTTTTTTATACGCATGACATATAACTATCCTTTGGAATTAGTTGTTTTAAACATTGTCATATTCTGATGAGAAGGTCTGAGAACTGAAGCTTCCTGAGAAATCTTTTTTCAGCTTCTAGACATTTATGTGATGTCAAACAATTTCTAATGACTAATTTCTAATTTCTAATATTTTCTCACTCTATCTTTTGCCTACCTTTCTAAGAAGACAGAGATAATACAATAATCTTGTACATTTCTCTGCACATCCTCCCACTTAATTTGACCCAGGTGATCTATGGGAAATAAGTTGGTGAGGTTGGCAGAGGACAAAAATGTATTCAGGTTCATTAAAGGAAGTAGGAACAAGCAAGGTAGAGAGGTCCTGGAAACTCTTTCAGCAGAAAAAAAAAGATACAGAGACAGCTCACTCCTTAGAAACCACAGAACCTCTAGGAAATAAAGCCTCAGTAATGTCCCCCCCAACCTGGAAAATGCTTCAGATGGAGGCTGAATTTAAGTGAGATACAAAAGTCAGAAAAGAAATTAGTAATTTCAGTAATTCCAATATTTTCAGATTAACTTTTTAGTCTCCCCATCTCATTCAGCCTGGAAGGCTCATGGGTCACTGAATTACTATTTCTTGTTCTTTTTATTGTTTCTAGTTGGAACAGATCTGTTCAGGCATTTCAGACATTAAATTTGTATTTAAAGTCTCTTTTAAAAATAATATGGAATTTTTTTTCCTACAATATATGCCTGAATGCTTGAGAAATGTTCTTTATTTACTCTTTACCAATACTCAAACAAGAAAAAACATTATTCCTACTTACTCCCTAGCATAGACATGTAACTATTACTTCAATACTTGACATCTTTTGTCTTGTGCCTCTGTGTGTTTCTGTCTCTTCCATGTCTTCCCTACTCTCTCTGTGTTTCCTCTAGAATTCCTGCAGAATTATTACAATCTCCATGGTTACAATCTCAAATTACTTTTGACTTCAGTCCTGATCTTTAATTCCAGGCTACCTGTCCCATCTGAAACCATGAATGACTACACCTGTAGGGGACACTCTGATGCTTTCCTCCACATCCATTTGGGCAGAATGGTCAGCTCAGAAGAACGGTCACTACTTTCTTATACATGTGGGAGTCTGCAGCACTCTACTCTCTTTATCCCAGATCTCCAGCTCAGCTTGTCAGAAGAGTTCCTCCATCTTGCTCTCTTTGCAGAGAGGAGTTCAAAGGAAAGGCCACCAATTCTATTTTAAGATGGATTAGATGGAATTTTTCCCCTTTCTTTCAAAGCAGTTGAACTATTTTTACTAGCATGTTCCCAAAGGAATCAAACTGAGGAACTACATATAACACTGAAATCTTCGACCTGATCAGTCAAGATTTTCAGTGTTACATGAATTCTAAACAGGGTTGTAAGGCTCTGTCTTCTGGAAATCCTCAATAAACCATCCTGACAAGTGGTAATTTCTAGCAATCTTTTATACATACGGCAAAAGGTTGAATTTCTCCATGGTGCCAGCTGGAGTCCTGCAGTTTGGCACACATCTGCATAAGCCTGAAGGCTTTCACAGAGGGCTGTATTGTCCAAGTGAAGTTCACAGAGATCATACTGGCAATCTTCAAAATAACTCTGTGGATCAACTACTGAGTGGCACTTCTGGAATGGACCATTTGGATCTGTGATCAGACCACAGTATGCATTGCTTTGGATCATGTGTTTTTCATCATCAGTGCAGTTTGGAGCATGGCCATCATCTGGTGAGCACCTAATGTGGAAAAAAAGAAAAAAGATGTGGAAAAATTAACGGATCAACTTTGGATTCACTAGCACCTGAGATGCTTTTGAAGTCACATCTACCAGAACTACAGGTCTCTTCCCAGACTAAACATGATGTATTTCCAATCCCTCTATTTCTATCCTCTTAGCACAGCAATTCAGATTTTAGTAGGATCTGAACCTGATAATCTTTGAGAGGCCTGGAAGAAACTCAGGTATTTATTTTTGGCTTTCTGGTAAGTCAGGCTGTTTACATGGAAGGGAAACTAGAAAGTGAAAGCATTCAAAGTTAGATTCCTACTCTCCTGAAATAACATACTGTGAAATAATTAATAACAAGTCAAGTATCTCAGAAGAGTTGAAGCAATGTCTTCAAGTATTAGCATTCATAAACTAAAACAATAACTGAAATCTTCATGGGCACCTTCAGTGTCTTTATTCAAATACTAAAATGTATATTTAAATGTACACAAGGAATTTAGCAAAGTCAGTGCTAAAGCTCACGGATCATTCTTCCTGTCTGGCCTGTGCTTGTATTTAACATAGCCTTGTGTCTACTCAAACAGCACCAAGGCACAAAAGAAGCCCCTGTGGCCTTTCTCTCTTATCAGCAAGGCAAAGCAACTGAGAAAGGCAGTGTCTCTTTTATGGGAGTGTTGTTCGCTTGCAGCTGTGTGCCAGGGTTGCATCACAGTGCATAAAGAGACCATTTAGGGAGACATTTAAAAATACATTTAATTTACATTTAATTTCTGATTAAATTGGCTGCTGTTCCCGAAAACCCCAATGTGTAAATAACCCTAAAACTAGGGCCTAGGGGTCCCTCCAGGGGCAGGTGATGTGAAGATATTTGTGCCATGTGTGCAGTGCCCAACACCTGGCAGGATCCAGCCCTGAACTATAGGGACAAAGACCTTCCCCATGGTGAGGCTACAGGGATGATACTGGCTGCCTGAGCCTAGCAGAAGCCTGAGCTTTTCCTGAGGAATCATCATGATGTGAGGGAACAAAAAAAATTTCCCCCCCTCCCTGCCTCACCTGGACTCCCTTTGGCCACAAAGCATATGGGGAGCAAGATTTGAAGGGGGAGAAGGGATCACTCCCCTGTCCTAGGCACACCTTGATTCCTATGATCAGTTTTGGGCCTCTCACTACCAGAGAGACATTGAGGTGCTGGGCTGTATCCAGAGAAGAGCAATGGAGCTGGTGAAGGGTCTGGAGCACAAGCCTGATGAGGAGTGGCTGCAGGAATTGAGGTTGTTAGCCCTTGAGAGGCAAACACTCCTCACTGTCTGCAGCTCCCTGAAAGGAGGCTGTAGTGAGATGGAGGACAGTATCTTTTCCAGGTGATAGTGTGAGAGGAAGTGGCCTCAAGTTGTACCAGGCAAGGTTTAGATTAGGTATTAGGAAAACTTCTTCTCAAAAAGGGTTTTTGAGCACTGGAACAGGCTGCCCAGGGAAGTGGTGGAGCCACCATCCTTGGAGGAATTGAGAAGGTGCCTAGATGTGGCATTTGGGGGCATAATTTTTTGGTGGATATAGCAGTGCTGGGTTAACTGTTGGACTCAATGTTAAAGTTCTTCTCCGGCCTAAACAGTTCTATGAGTCCAAGAACTTTCTTAAGCACAGTTAAATTTTCTGTGAAACTTTACTTGGATGCATAAAGTAAATACACTGACAAGGATAGATTTTATCCTATGTCAGACATTTTTGGCCTCCAAAGAAGAGTTGCATAAAGCACTGGTCATTGCATAGCCAACAGGTAAGACCTGACATCCTGGCAAGTGTCCTACCTGGAGTCATTGTAAACCTGCCAGCTGTTGCCAAGGCTGGTTGAGTTTGCTTCCATCTCTCCATCTGGGTTGAGAAAGTCGTCTGCTTTTTGCCCGTTGTAATTTCCACATATTCCACAGACTTTAGACATATAGGTACTGGGAAGAGTGATTTCTGCTCGGTGATTTCCATCAAACTTGACTTGCAGGCCAAAGTCAGTAGTAACCACAACATACTGCCCACTGAGGTAAATACTGACACCTGGGACCAAGGTCACAGGAACCACCTGGCTGACTCCATTGACCTGCAGGCACAGAGAAGGACAAGTATTGTAAGCACTTAACAAGAAGCATTTCTAATGGTGACCCTGTTAGATACCTTTATTGACACAGTGAGAGTAAGACCTTACTCTGTGCTAATATATGTATGTATATGTGTATATGGACACATAATCTAGGGCTTGAGGCCACAACAGTGTTGCTACAACATAGCTTACAAGTGTGGTCTTGATTCAGACACAGCTGGCACAAGCCCAAGACTTAACACGGTCTGTCTGCAGCAACTGCCTACAGACCTGTTCTTTTTTATAGTACAACCAGTAAATAGAGGCGAAAGTATCAGAGAGAGGCTATTGGACAAATGAGAATGTATCAGTTCTCTATGTCTCTAAGATCAGATGGGAAGTGTTTCAGCATACCTTCAGCCCTTTGTCTCTTCTAAATCACTGTTGTATTTCCTTATAAGAAGGATAATAATGAAGCAAGGTGACCTGTTCATATGCTGGGGATTTAGCTTAACCATTTCTACTGTCTTGACCCTTTATGGACAGGATCCAGAAAGAAGTCCCAGGATGCAATAGCTGGCCAAGTGTACAATCAGTGTAAGGAGAGTCATCAGATTATCACTCCAGGACTGCCACCTGACCCTGCTTTATGGCAAAGGCCAGGTGTTAAGTGAAGTTAACTTGAAGTGAAATAAATAGGAATCAGGCAGAAATGTTTAAAGTTACTGCTAAACTACCACACAGGATTGGGAAATGACTACCAGCCTGAACTCAGCTGATTCAGAGCCTCTTTGCTCCCTGTTACATGCCAAACTAGAGCATGGGGAACAGGTTAGAAAAGTAGTCTAGCCCACCAACCTCATCTGGAGTGCCAGCTCCTAACTCAACCACACAGCACAGAATTTTAGCCTATGCTTTCAGTTTTGAAATTCCCATGTTTAAGGACTCCACATTACTCCTGCTCCTAAATATCTGACTGCCCTCTAAAAATTATTGTAGGGATGCTGGAAATTTGTAGTCACTGTGCAACAATATCTTCATTCATGCTGTGAGTTATGAATGATAAACAGTGGGCTCCAACCTTACCTTAACAGCTCTTTTTTGACCAAGGTTGATCCTGTAGCCATAGAGGTCAATATCCACATACTGGACATAGGACACACGGGTGTTGCCTCCCCTGTGCTCATTGGCCGCTTCCACATTGAAGTAGGGCAGGGAGCTGTTGCTCTCACACAGCTTGGAGAGGGTGTAGGTGCAGGTGCCCATGAAGTCATGACGCTGCTTGTCAAAGGTGTTGTAGTGGGGATCCCCATGAATACTGCAAATAGCTTCTGGAGACAGGAAAAAGGAAGATGTTCTTATTAACATACAGCCACATCCCAAAATCCCATCTTATTGTGTCCTCCCACTGCGCTATCACCCTACTTCTGTAGATTACACCTGGAAGAATTGAAACAGAAAAGGCTGATATGCATGGCATAAAGCAATGTTGTAGACAAAAAACCCATAGAAATTAACTGAAGCAATGAAGCAGTATCGCTAGTAAAAATGTAATTGTCCTACAAGCCATTGAGTAGTATATGTGATTGGCTAAAATTACCTGTTACTGGAAGTGGTGTAGGTTCAGTTGGTGTAGGTGTTGGTGGTACAGGTGTAGGGACAGCTTCTGTTAGTGGAAAAGACAAAGCAATACAGTGTGCTTTAACATTAGAGTGAACACTATTTACACACCAACACACAGGATTTTTCACTTACTCTTAAACGGAATAAAGTTAGAAGTTCTTCAGTGAAGCAAGTAGAACCGTCTGTGTTTAAAATCGGGGATGTGTGGGACTTTTTAGCTCTTGGAGCTCTTAGGAAAGCTCATCTGATTGTTAATTTGATCACAGTGACTAAGCTCAAGCTCCTCTAGGGAGCTGGAAGTGTAGTTACAGTTAGGTATGTGACTCCCTCTGGTGTATGCTAAGACACATGAAGGTGCTACTGTCAGGGAGTGTTGGCAGGTATGGGAGTGAGATGAACAGAGAAGCTCTTTGTCTCTGAGTTACCTTTGTGCACCATCCAGTGGCTGAATCACAGGATAATAAAACTGGAGAAATAAAGAACTAGCCCTCCAACAGAATAAGGCCTCAAGTCTTTTAAATTGAATTTTAAATATTATCATATGATCAGAGGACATGGACTTGATAGGAAATTTTTGTCACAGGTAGTGTAAATTTGAAATACATGTCATTACCTTATAAGTATTTCACAGAGAGCAACACCTAGTAAGACCTAATGAAACTTTTTCAGCAAATGTCTTGGTCAAGTCACATTCTGTAGGTGTTTCATGCTTGTCAGTAAAAATGGATCCCAGCCATGCACAGCTTGTTCTAGTCTTGGCTGATCTGTTACAGGGTCAGAGATCAAACTGATAGTGCTGATTTGTAGTCAAAGCTGGTAGTACAATCGACTCATTGTTCTTTCTTTCCGTAACATACGGTTGTTTTGCATATTTAATGAGCTTGCATGACCTGATATTAGCAGTAAAATGCCAATTAGAACATTTAATCTGGAATCCAAGATCAATGTGCATAACCTTGACTAGGTTTAGCAATGCACTTCAGACTTAGAAGTGAAGATAAATTTTGCTGGACCAGGTGAAAAAGGTCACATATGCAGAGGAAGGGATAGCTTATCTTGGATGTTGGAAGTGATGAGGAGAGATTTAGGAAGAAATATCAGCAAAACAAATACCATTGAAATGAAGTGCAAAGTTTTTGCCATTTCTCTTTTGTGTTTTGAAGTTATAAGGGGTTGCTATATTGTATATGTGGTACAGTAATGGAAATTTGTGTTTGGCTCTAAACAGAGAGGAGGAAGTATTACAGACTTGGATGAAAACACAGACTTACCACAGGGTCCATCTCTTACTCTCACATTGTCCAGTGCTGTATCCCCATACTCTGTCAGTCCTCGGACAGCCTCAAAAATCACCTAGGCAGGACACAAAGTGATCCCCACATCAGAGATGTTTAGGCAAACACAAGGCCATTTCTCTTAACATGTTTTCAAACTAATCGCTCTGCTTTTTTGCTAGTAATTGCATTCAACAAGAGGAGGTTATAACAGATAAAGAAATATATATTCTGTAATAAGGTGAGGACTGCAAGAAACATTGGCCTCTGTTTTGCTGGCTTATAAATAATTTATGATCATTAGTGGCCTGGATTCTACAGAGGAGTCCAACACAGGTGGCATCCCAAAGTTCAAACCTTGAAACTCACAGCAGACAAACCTGCAGTTAATTAAGAGGTCTAAAGTCCATGACTTCATGACAAAATCAAGTAGGAAAGGAAGGAAAAAGAGAGAAAACGAAACTGAATTTTATCCCTTAACTAACAGCACTGATGTAACTAGGAGGGTGGTGGTTTCTTCCCTTAGTTCATTGACAGAAATCATGAGGCCATTCTATTTACAAAATATAAACCAAGCAAATCTTGATTATATTTTCTAATTTATGTACACAACAGCTTGTAGCCTGCAAGGGGAGAAAAAATGCTGACACTATACAAAGAAATATATCCTGCAAATATATTACCTTTATCCTTCTCTGTGTTGGAAGAGTGTGAGTGATGGCACCATATTCCCAGAAGGAACTCTGGTTTCCCTGCCGATGCCACACCACAGACTCCCCTGTGCCATTTTGGACAAGCACTCTCAGCTCATTCATCTCTTCTGTTCCAAACATGTAGTACCAGAAGTCTATGCATATTTTTCCAGATGCTACAATGTCTGGGCTCTCCAGCCTGTTAGTGTCAAAGGGGACCAGATTACTCGCTTCTTGGTAGATGAAGTAACCATCTGCAGAGTGAAACAAAAATTAAAATGTGGTTGAAGCTTCTGATAACTCATTAGGTATCATTTAAAACTGAAGTACAATACGAATCTGGAAGAAATTAAGGCATCATTATCTGTGTAAAGGAGCAAAGCAAAGGGTGTTTGGACTTCACATTGCAATGGTTAACTCATGTAGTTATAGAAAGTAGAATGTGAGCCTGAGAGCAAAGCAAACCTATTTCATCTCACAAGAACAGTTATTTTGGGATCACAATTGAAGACATGGGACTCTTTCAAGAGACAGCACTTCCAGATACTACCACACTGATCTATGTTCCGTTTCCACTTTCCCCAAAGGAGAATAAGACAATCTTCTACACACGTTCTTTTGTGGGATATATATTTTTTTATAAATATTTTGGTCCATGCCACAAGGAAAATTTGAAAGCATTTTGTTTTGTCTCAAAACAGAAGAAATAGAAAGCAATTATGATATTTCCTTCAAAATATTTGACATTATGAAAAGGAAGGAAACTTTTCAAAATTCAGGACCTTGCAGTGTTTCTTTAGGATTTTAAAAGCTTTAGTCTGATTGGTCCAGTATGAAATCAGATTTTGCACTACTAGGGTTGAAATCTTTTGCTTCACATGGTCTAAGGTCAAAGTTATCTTTCCTCAGTGCAGCTAAAGTCTCTCACATTTGACTATGGAAAAGAACCAAGAATAAATGAATGACAATTTCTGTCTGGTAAAGTATGGCTCCACATAGAACATCTAACATTCAGTCATAGATTTAAGTTGGCAAGAAAATCTAAGTCACATTCAAAGTCATATGGTCTGTGTCAATTCAAAAAGCAAAACATTATTATTTATGTTAATCCAAATTAAAAATGCTTTATTTTTTCTTGCAACAGGCAATTTTAGTTGTTATTATGAAAACAGAAAAAAATGCAGAAAATTATTTAGCAACAATCCCAACTAATACTGTTCTAATCTGCTTGCTAACTCTGACAATAGTTGACCCTTCAGTCTTGGGATAATTACAGGAAGCCATATGACTGCAGACTGATCCCTGTAAATGGATCTGCTGGGGCAAGGATAGCAGTGGAAACACACAGAGAAGGAACCATGGAGTATTTGTTTGATACTGTGACTACGTCAGATTACAGTTTTAAAATCACAGATATCAGAGGACAAGGTTTTTAAAAACATTCTTCAATTTCAGACTTGATTTTGTAACTAGCTGATGTGAACTTTATCTTGTGCCAGTGCAGTAATGTTACATTTGTTGCCATAAACTGCTATCAGTGGAATTTGGCCAGAAACCGTCTCTTGAAAAATGATCTGTTCCATGTCACTATATTCTCTATGAGGCCTTAAGTGTGATACAATTTGCTTTCTTTTACTTCCATGCACTGATAAAGATACCAATCTATGATGAGCAAGTCAGTTTAATTCACTCCTGTCTGATATGATGAAAAGTCGAAGACAGGTGTCAGCATGAAAGAAACCAGACACACTTCAAAGGGCTTCGTGGATCTCTTTTCTCTTTCAAGGAAAGAAGAATAAAGGTAGTCAAGCTGTCTTCAGAAAATGAGAATCAAGAAGGCAACAAATGAGCACTTACTTCCATCAGGATAGTCTCCCTCAGGACCTGTTCCATGAGTTGGAGTGTCATGCTTGGTTCGTATCCACACTCCCTGGTTGACATTGCAAGGCTGGGTCCAGTCACAGAATGGCCTTGAGTTATTGTTAAAATCACATCTGGTGAGGTAAGCTGAAATAAAACAGGAAAGTGAGGAAAAGGAGCCAGCATATCCAAAGTCTGCCTTGAATATTTATCAGCACTAATGCCATGCAGTTACCTGTTTCAGGATCCCATATCCTCAAGCCACCTCTTGGTCTTTGCTTGATCCTGTCAAGAAAAAAATGGAGTGAATCCCTTGTGGAATTAATGATTAGAAAACTGTTTAAGAAAGAATGTTGGGTCCTCAATTTACACCTCTAGGTGTTTCCTAAATAACTGAATAGACCCAGGTTTTTACCCATGTCTGAATTTCTCATCCCATATGGAAGTTACTCATGCATAGCAAAGCTCTGAGAGTGAGTTAAAGGTGAGAAAGATTCTCTGCTCTGTATCCCACTGAACCAGAATGAGAGGAGTTCTCTTGAGCAGGGAGAGCTGCAGGGGGATGGATGGATGGATGGATGGATGGATGGATGGATGGATGGATGGATGGATGGATACACCTCAGCTCAGGCAGCACCAGGATAAGACTCTCTAGGAACTTGCTCATGGCACTATTATCCCCACTGTTGCTAAGCAAGCCAGTACTCTGTAACTTGGTTACTTGTTGGAAGGCTAAGTATTTCCTTTAACCCCTGCAAATCTCTCATGACACAAGGTTTCATTTCATTCAGCTCTTCTCATTTGCCCTGAAAATGCTGCAAAACAAGAGCAGTTAAAAATGCACAGTCCTTGTGTGCTACAAAGTCCTGCAGAGATGAGTTGACACAAGACCAAAATCCCCCTACAGATCACAACGTAAATTGCTCTGCTCTTTGAGTGTTTTGCATAGGGAAGAGATGATCCCCAGTTTCTGGAGGCAGGGTTCTGTTCCAAACTCTGTGGTGCTCCCTCCTTAATTATCCTTAATGTACTTGACACAGTGTAGAGAATCTGTCCTCAAGTGAATGCAGTACAAGGAATGTCTGCACTGCTCAAAATCCAAAAATGACATTCAAAAAACTAGGGAGATTAGAAGCAAGTATCACAATCAATTTATTGTGAAATGATGCCATGAAATGCAACAAGCAACTAGAAAACAGATCGAGCTCAAGCTAAGGAGGAAAAAGAATATGTAAAGACATTAAAAAGGTGAGAACATATTCTTATTTGTTCTTGGATTTCTTCTTCCTGGGAAAGGGAAAGCCATGAAAATTGCCACTCAGTCTCTATTCAGTGCTATCTTGAAACAGTTATACATCAGGCAAATCCTACAGCAAAGGTTACTGTAGGTATATTCAGAGTCAAGATTTATAAGTATTGTGGCTATTTGTCTAGATCTCTTCTTTTCAGATGAACCATTAGAAATCCATGTGTTAAAGGTTTCTCTCTCAGATAGAAGCCAGAGCAGAATTAGGTAACCACAAATTTAAATGATTTCTTTTAAAAAATGACCTGGTTCAATTGTACAACATCCCAAATTTAAAAAGGGAAGAAACATTCTACATTTGAAAAGTGAAGTACGGATATATATCATTAACAGCTAGTTTTTTCTGAATTAAGCTACATTCAGTAGCTTGCTACTTACCCTGTGGTATTTGGCACTGAAATACAGAGTAAAATTAAAATGTATTGTAAGTGCCAGAGGGTTCCCATGCTAGAAGACAGAGTCAAATCTTCTGTGTAGTGCAGTTTGCATAGTAATCCACTTGCTGTGCTGAGCAAGGAGAAAAGGGGGAAGGCCTATGGTGAAGCAGGTAAATATATTGACAAGAGGGTGGAGGTGGTTATAAAAATCCGTCCAACCATGTATCAGGCTCCCTGGACTGTCTACCTTGAGAAAAGCACCTATGAACTCAGTACTCATGCTCTGTGTCACTTTCTTTGACACCCTCTGCCGTTTGCTAGAGAAATTGATGTGATCTTGGAAATTCTTCTTGCTGCTCTTGTATATTAATTAAGTCTGGAAATTTAAAGGGATTTTTTTCTGACATAGATAGCAGGACAACCTTTTCCATTTTAAGACTCCTGCCCAGCTTTTACTGCTAGTCTAAGTGAGATTTTTCATTCTGACTGAATTTTGTCCCTTTCTGAAACTAGCAGTCAGCAGAGCAGATGAAAATATCTTGATTTACTCACAACAGTCAAGTTGTCATGGGCATAATTCAGGAACTTGCTGAACCATTATTGAAACCATACCAGTCTTGCTTAAAAATAAAGGATTATTTTCTGGTTTTTCATGAAGTCTCTGTTGGGTGCTGGCAGTCAAGAAAAAGCAGATGGATCAATCCCACTGATGCTTGGGCCTTTACTGTTCTGTTCCTTTGCAGCATTTCTTCCACTGGGGTCTGCAACAAATAGCTCAAAGGCAGACAAATTCCTCCTCCACTTGTGCTTCATGAATGATGAAAGTCAAAGGAGTATTATAAAATGTTGCCAGGAAACCCCAGACCATGGCTCTCTTTTTTTAGCTAAAAGGAGGATGTCTGGGAGTGGGCCCTTCTGTAAAAGTGGTTTCCTAGTTGCAACCACTTTCTCTTTTCTATTATATCCTGATGATTAAGATAATTAAGTCTTCATAAATTAAGTCTGGAATTTCTTCAAGCCTTTTCGCCTTGCTCATTAGCAAATATCTAAGGAGGCAACTTACAGAAACAAGAGAAATAGGGCAGATCAAGGCAGGTTAAGGAGAAACACAAAAGTATTTCAAGTTAGATGTTAACAGATGTGTTGACAATTGGCATGGGCCTGCATTCTGCCACAATGTCATGCCCTGCACAAGCCCCTCCCAAGCAAGAGGGTAGATGCTCATTTGACTGGCAATAGTCCCTCTCCGGTGCAAATATTTTCCTACAAAAATATGTGTACTTCTGCCAGACAGTAAAGAAGGAAGAGGGTTTCCGTGATTTAGAGACAAAAGAGACTAATTTCCTGCACAAAACCCTTGACCACACTTTCCAGTTCAGTTGAGGAGGGCTCAGTGGGACAGGGACAATACAAGTGACCTCCAGATGCACATGTATTGTGCACACTGCATTTTCAGCCGGGCTGAGTGATCCCTTTACCAGCTGAGACGCTGATCCAACAGCTGGAGAAGGAGCAATAGATGTGCTTGGCACTGCAGTGGGGAGCAGGGGGCCCTCCATGTACTCACATGCTTTCCTTCTGCACACCAGGGGTTTGCCCTGAGTCTGGTGCTGCTCTATACAATTCTGACAAGACATGAGTCCATCTTGGAAGGAAAGAAGTACTCTGATAAACCCATCCATTCATTCACACATTCTTTGGCCCCTCCTCACCCACAGCAAGTATGAGGCCCTGCAGCACCATGGACATTCCCCCAGTCTTGCTGTGTGATTTTTCCTGTGACTTTGCTGTCACTCCAGCTTTCTGCCATCTCAGGTACTCTGTGAAAGGTGAACTAATGTATGGATTAAGTCTTTTCAGTGAGGGACAAAAGAGGTTATTTATAACCTATTTTCCATATGGAAAGGATGTCAAGAAAATGACTTGTCATTTTATTCCAGGGAGATGTGACAGTATCCCACATTCCTGAGAGTCAAACTGATCGCTTTGCAGGCATACTATTTCTCTCCTCTATTTGTATGCTTTGTATCTCTGAAAGGTGCCTGGGAGACAATAGCATTTATATAAAAATACTGGGCTGGACTGTAGAAGAAAATCAACATAAGTTCCTACTTGCTAATACAGTGAAGCTAAAATTATTTCTAAGGAAGGCAATTTGCAGGCAAATACACAATTTTTTTTACTTCTGCCTTAAATCCTGTATACAGGTGATGCACATCTGGTTGCTAATGCCTATGACTGGCTTGCCAGTGCTCTGTACTGCTGTGTTTCATCCTGACAGCACATTCCACTCCATCTGCAGCCAGCATTAGATACCTCACCTGCTGCCTGTTGACAAGGCACACTAGGGCTGCTTATGGGCACTATTTGCCCTTAGGTGATGCAAGCATTTCCCACATAAAATCTGCAGCAGAAGATGCCAATAAAAGGACTTGTCAATGACCAGTGTGACACCCTCAAAAGGACAGATAATACTGCATACAACTTCATTTCTGGTTGGTGGTCAGAAAGAGGCTGTTCAAGAGATTCTCTTAATTTTTGCAGCATGAGTTTATGTTTCCCAGGAGACAGAATCAGTTTGATATGCACACAGGGAGTCAGCACAGTGAAGATAATAACAAAAAACCAAAAACCAAAAAATCTCAAGCAAGATAAATCAAATAATATCAGAAGCAAACTCAGCAGTTCACCCATCCTGCTGAGTGGGTGCTGTCTAGTGCAGCTTTTGCTGCACAGTTACTCCAAAACATGTGACTGTCCTCAAGCACCTAAATCTGGTTCCCCCATTTTCTTGTATCCAAGTGTTCTTTGACCGACAGCAATTGGGATTTACTGCATAGCTAATGCTCAGTCTGTGGTGTTGTAATCAGTTGAAATCTAGAGAGTTTGAATAGCTTGAAGAATGGGGGAAATTACACAAAAGCTCTTTCTCCTAAGGCATCAGTTGGAGGCCAGTTGAGCCTCACAGTGGCACTATATGATGCTGCTACACTGCTGCCTAGCACAAAGAGAGAGGCGACTGCTTGATAGGAAATGCTGCTGTCTTGGTGGGATGCACTTGCAGCATGTGTATATCAAGGCTTATGCTGGCTAAGGCTATTTCTAGAAAAAAAATTTAAATTAATTAAGTGGCTGCTCTTAAATGGCAGAATTCAGTTCAGATGCCCTTAATCTAGAATACCTTAGGTTCTGTGAATTTGCACATAGAAGCTAAAGATCTTTGTCAGATTTAACTGCACTGGTGTTTTTGCATAAATTTCTGTTTAATTTGTGTAAGTAAAAGGATCCTCCTATCGTTTCTGTTCAGCTAATAATTTCTCCCTCTGTCCTGACTGAGTCAGTTTTTGGAGCCTGTGTTACCTCTGTCACTGTTTCTGGAATTCTCACTGACCTCTGGCTCCATTCTGCCTTTACTGACGTTGTGGGTGAGAAGGCCCTGATAGATGTCCAATTCCTTCAGAGATCTCTCTGTGCTGGATTCGTGTTGGAGCTACACTCAAATCACTGCTCTGAAAAACCTGTACTGAGGAGTTATAAAACAAGCAATCAGCACCAATAAATCTATAAACAGATAAATCCAGATTATACAGTGGTGTAACTAATCTCTGCTTTGGTACTGCTGAGTAACTTATGGTGATAGACTGATAGGACACAAAAAATGCTTGTTATAACTGGATGTTTGCCTGATGAGTAAAGTGTTTGTGTTCTATTGAGCAGAAGCTGAGGCTGTTTATTTAACTGCTGACTCTTCAGACTGAAGCTTCTATTTGAAATTCAAGCTGTTTCTTTCCTGGTCTAAAATCTGTAATAATTTTGGAAATGAAATGTAGCATTCTTACTAGAGTACAGATGCAAAATTCAAATTTCATTCTTTTTCTTATGGTTTGAACAATGCATAGATAATAGAAGTAAAAAGATAACAGCTTTTTGGCCAGCATTTTCTGCTGTCAACTGCTAAGACCCAAAATTCCTGAGTGCTCTTCTATTCTGATCGAAAAGAAATGCATTTTCAAGGTAAAATTCATGAGTTTATTCAGTGTTTACAAATGTGCATTATGTGAATAATGTATAATTAAATCTGCAACTACTATGACCTTTTTATCCTTCAGCTGAAATACATCTCAATACATTTTATTTCCAGCATACTGAGGTAAAGACCATAACATTCCTCCCAATTAATGCAATAAAGAGGGTTTTATGGTATTCCACTGGATATCTGAAGAAGGAAAAGAAGGAAAATTAATAGGTAAAACTCTTCTTAATTTTGGGGGGCTACACTTACAATCATAAGATTACTAAATCAGTTCATAAGAGCCCAGAAATTTTGCAATTCTGTCACTTAATAATAGATAAGATATAAAAGTCAATTTTGAATGTGTGCTTTGGGAGTAGATCTCTGCCAGGAGGAAATAGATTTTATTTATCTCTTTAACTGCCTTCTTTGTATAGGGCTGTTTTTTTTTTTTTTATCACTGTGTTCAGTGATAATCTAAGCAACTCTCTCTGGTTCACTGGAGTTCAGTAATTTCATATCTGCACCTTTACACATTTCACATTTATTGTTGCATCTACAGTACACAAAAAAACCTGTGGTAAGCAGAGACCATACCCTAATAGCACTTTCTTTCAGAGGCAGAGTGCTGCTCTTTATTTCTATCCATGGATTTGTAAATCCAAGTTACCTAAGAGACAGAGGTCCGATTCCACTATTGCACTGTTTCAATTTCAATATTCTACTGTTAAAGCTGGTGGTGCTGGTCCCAGTTCATTGTGATCAAAACAAATGGGGCTCCTGGCTCATTCTTTAAATATAACTTGTATTACAGCAGAAGTGTGTCTAAAATCAGCAATCTCAGGCTAGGCTTAATGAATGCTGAAATCTGTTTGAATTTTCAGCTCACCCCTGCCAACTCCTTTGGTGCTGATGAAACCTGCATGGTCTCTCCTGTCAGCAGTGCTGTGGCTTCAGCAAGCCTTTCACTCACTTGAACAGGATTCTAAACAGCTGTGTGCCTATTTGATTATTTTTGCTACAGATCCCAAATGAATTGGGACCTTTGCCTTCCAACCCAGCTCCTCATGAACTGAGTAATCCTGCAAGCCTCTTAACTCTACTTGGTCATTCCACAAAGGATGACTTCTCCCATCCCATGTCTTCTGGACAAATCTGCTTCCTGTGAGGAAACAGTCCTAAGGTATGGTCACTTCTTACAGTCCCTTCTGTAAGACAGCCCTTTGAATATCAAATGGTTTCTGCAATTAAGCTATTATAACTTCTTACTACCCAAAATTTTCAAATGTAATTTAAGTTTTATGTAAATTTTTAGAGACATAAAATTATAAATTACTTAAAAATTAAGAAGCTTGTAAAAATCTATTCATATGGCCTTTTCTGATCTAAGTCCTACACTTCCCATGACTACTGGAGCTATGCAGCACTCTCCACTGCCTAGATCACAGGTAACACTCTGCCCGGTCTGCAGAGAAACACGCTGAAAAGTGAATGAGTTCAGCTAAGGAAAGTCTCAGTCCAGCAGCTCCTGCCACTTTTATAATCAGAGAAACAGGAAAGTTAACCTGTTGCTTAGTCTGTCCACAGATCATGAACCAGACCCACTCTGGACCCTACCAAAGTGTGAAGGTTGTGAGATGCTTTGGTACTTGTAATTTATTCTGCAAGTTCTACACCTGAAATGAGCAAAGCTGAAATGGAACTCACTTGTGTTATTGATGGGTTCAGAGCAGAGTGATTCTGTTGTTTGCTTTGGAGTGATCTGTATTTACACAAGAGTACTTGAGTTTTGAGTTACGCAGAAAAACAAGGTTAGTGTCTCTTGAGGTACACAGGATTACTTATTAGCAAGGCATTTAGTACTGCAGGTGACACCTGGGTGTGTTTGCTTGTTATATATACATAAAAACTCGTATGAACAAAGTTTAGGACATATAGATGACCTCAGAAAACTAATTTTTTTTTGAAGTGGATGACTGTGATCTTTGTTTTCAGAAACCAAAGATAGTTGGATAACATTTTCTAACATACTGAGTCCACTCAAAGTGTGACGTTCTAGACAACATGTATTTTGATTAAGAGAGGTGTTTCAATTTGGGTTCTGCTGGTCAAAGTCCAAACTTTACACATTTGTTCTAAACTTCTTTGTTTGCCACCAAATCTTAAAATCAAACACATATAGATAAAAGATGGAGAATATCAACTACCAGGGTGCTGTAAATTGAAATGTTAATTATCAAAAGGGACACATGCATATAAATTGCTTTTAAGATCTAGATTAAGAAATTATCTTTCAACCTTTAAAAACAATAGAATCTGTGGAGAAAGAGTGCCTACAGCAGTGGATATAGACCCAAGAAATAGCCACTGGATATGTTGTTTCAGTATTTAGTGGATAGAAGGGGTTGGCAAAGTAGCATCTCACTGGAAAGAAAGAGCCTGAATGGAAATGTTGGGAAATGAACATTAAACAAAGGAAGCAAATAGTTCTTGGAAATGAGGATGTCAAAGCCATGGCAATCAAGTCAGTAATTTATTACACACCTAGCTCTTGATAAGCATCACAGTGTATACTCATAAGACCAAGGACATAAGTAGCTATTGACATGATTCAGAAAGATAAAATAAATTGTCCTTACAACAAAATCATATATGATCTCAGAAATCTGTAAAATTATGACAATGTCTTGATTAACCTGGAATTATATGAGTCAAGATTCCCCAGTTGGGCAGGTCCATGGCAATGCATACAAATAGCAGAATTGTGAAGGGAACTACCTGGTTCACACCCTGCTTAAAGTCTAAGTAACTCCAAAATTATATTAGGTTGGTCTGGCCCTTGACCAATCACGAAGGAAACACCACAACGTATCTGGGTCCTTCTTTGATGCCTCTGACCATTTCCACTATGAAGATTTAAAAACACAATTAGGAGTAGATACCCATCTTGAAATTATCTTCTCTTCACCCCTGCGTTCAGCACTGCATGCAGAAGTGTCGATAAATGTGCTCTAGTCAGGAATAACAAATTACAGAGCAGACTGACTTTTCTGTGATAGCTGAACCAGACAAGAGGATGTGAGATTTACCTGGATAGCACATAGTACTAAAACTGTAAGTTTCCAGATTTTGTGTTGGGCTTCAGAAGTAATCATGTGATGGCTTAATAATCACAAAGCTCACAACTCTGTGTTTTCTTCAGTGCCCTAAGCTCTGAACTTTCAGGTCACCACCAGGTTATGTTACCAGAATTTAAAAGAAGTAGAATTATTCTTTTTTTTTTTTTTTTTTTTTTTTTTTTTTTTTTTTTTTT
>VRYO01002781.1:11853645-11886737 GCA_009812075.1 Sialia sialis | reverse complement strand
CCAGCTCCCATCCCTGAGCCTGGGGGTCAGAGTTGATCCATGAGCGTGTGTGCTGCAGCCAGCTGGGGCTGTGGTGTGGTACCCCCACTGACAGGGAAAAGGAAGGCTGGTACATGGATGGAAGTCATGGTGGGCAGGTCCCCAGCATGTCACACCACCTGTTTCCTCACAGGAAGGGATTCTCCAGGCTGAGATGGTTTTACCTTTTACACACTGTGGGGCTTAGACAGCCAGGGCATTCTGCAGTAATGCCATAGCAATTTTCTGTTTGTGCCAGCGTCACTCTTTCGTTTGGTTTCTCGTGTCTGATTTTGATAAGTGGGAAATTCAGTTGTTGAGCAAGCTGATGGCATTGATTTCTTCCTTGAGTCCAAACTTCATTTTCGTAATGCCAGGTGTTAAAAGAATGAGCTTTGGTGTGCACCGTGACAGCACAGCCTGGCACATAGCTGGCTGGGGTCCAGCATCTGTTCCTGTTTGTGGAACTGCTGAATTACTTCTTCATTGCAAGCCATTTCATCTTGATGGCTGTACAAAGCTGTCAACTGATTTAATATCTGCAGATAAATTGAGGAAAATGAGAAAATAATGGTTTCAGTTATCCCTCTAGATTTCAATGTTGGTATTAGATTTGCACAGGCCTGAAAACCTTGGGCTTTTTTGTTAAGTCAAATATCCAGCTACCATGGCCTTTGGCTTTTGATTAATTTCTTCAGATTGGATAAGATCATATTAATCTTTCAGAGCAGTTCAATAAGAGTTTTAAGAACATCTTCTGACAGGCCTATGTTTTATCCTATAGGTCTCAGTAAGTCTAGCCAAGGCCTCAGATGCTTTTGAGCTTTCTTGGACATTTTTCAGACTCCAGACTTGGAATTCTATGAAAGTGAGGCAAACCACCTCAGTGTTTGTTAAAAAATTTTTTCTGCACTTGCATATATCTTTAGGCACAGTCCTTTCTTCCTATTCCTCCAAACTTTAGGGCTGAATTTCACAAATAATTCTCTCTCTGCACTAGACTGAAGCAAAACTCATGGAGTTAAACATCCTGGCACCACAATTGTGGACAACAATGGAAGAAAGACAGTAATTTCTCTAATCTTGCTTGATGCTATTCCTGCTCATTTTTGTCAACTCTACTACCTCCAGAGACCACCACTGAAAAGCAGTGTTGGCCTAAAATGAAGCAAGGCTAAAATTATGAGGAGAGGGCAACCATTAGGGTCACTCTGCATTAATGCTTGAATAATTCCAGTGCTGCCCATGATGGCTGTGGTTGAACTGTGCTGTGGTCCTTTAATTAAAGACTTGCTGATGCCTATGGATGTAGAGTTCTCTGAGTCTGTTTTCAATGAGATGACCTGCTTCTGTGGAACTGACATCTAAGATACCTGTGTATGGCCACTCACATGCTGTGAATACCTGAGTAAACCTTGCAAGAGTAAAAATATTTTTACATGGTCTCTACCTCGCAGCCAGTACAGTTGGAAGTCAATGCAATTCTCTAGAAAAGCCACATCCTATACACTGTACTAAATGTTTTTGTGAGAATGCTTTAATTTTTGAGGAGTTCCTTACCCAGCTGAATGATTTGCAAAACTCCAGTGGGTAACTATAAACAACAGATTATCGCAGTCTGGGTGTGGAGCTCAGACTTATTTCTTGGGTGTATGTTGTTTCATAGTCTGAGCACTGATGTGGAAGAAACCATAAAATCATGACTGATGGGGTGTTCAGATGAGATATTTATGGATACATTACATAAGGCAACCTACAGAATGGTGGCACAGAGATCTGTAGTGCTTGTAATATACATGGATGTTCACTTAAGGGAAATACACACTCCTGTTACCAAAATACAGTCTATAATTCAAGGATGGTGACAGGGCTAAATAAGTTTTCCAACTGTCTGGATATTCACAGTGTAAAATCAGCAGAGTTCAATATCATAAACAGAAGTGCTGATCTGATTTGGGAATGGGATTACTGAGTCAGCTGTGGCAGCTATTATTAACTAAATGCTTTTGCTCATTTGAAGCATGCTATCTTAGTCTGGAGTCAAAGGTTCAAGAAATCTGCTTAAAATATTGAAATAACTTGGAAGAGAGCAGTGAGAAGAAGATAAGAATATTGAAATACATTATATTGTTTGATAAATAATATTTCAAAAATGTTCTTAAGTGGCCTAATGCCTACAGAGAATGAGAGTATGGTGAAAGAAGCAGCCCAGGTATTTTTAAATTCTGTCATTATGAAATTACTTAATCTTGGGTTCTATAGGTTGTATAAAGGCATGAGGTTTCCTTGGTTTGTTTTTGATTTTTTTTTAACACTGTTTTGCATATGGTGAAATAATTTCCTTACGTGTCATCATTTCCTCTCCTATTAAAACATGCTAAAAAGAGAAGTATTTCCTCAGCTTTGTAATGATACCTTACAGTTACCGGCAACATGAGACTCACTGGCTCTAATGCCTCATGGCATTCCCAGTGGCTTTTATTAGCTACTCACACTTCAGCTGTTTCAATACTTGAAGATGATCTCTTTGATCTGCCACTGCTTTGGCTGCTGCTTTCTAGGAGCAGAGCATAGCACTTTGTTCCACCTTTCTGAGCTGCCCTGCTGTTCCTGTCACTCTGACCAGGCTGCTGGCATCCTCCTACATGTCTGTGTCCAGTGGTATTGAGGCAGCAGTTCGACAGTGAAGAGGAAGCAGGATACCATCTCTGGTTCCTAGTAATTTACTTTTTTAATCCTTAGCAGCCCTTTTGTGCTGGGTGAATGAGGCTTTGCTCACATACAGTTGGTCTGGAGCTTACTAAATGCACTTAATGCAGCCTGAAGAGGAAATTCAGTTGCAGGAATCTGAGTAAACTAGTGAAGTTGAAAAGATGTAGTGTTAAAAGCATAGTGTTGTTAAATGCACTTCTCTACAATCAAATTAGTATTACTTCTTAAAGAGAGGACATACTAGACTCTAACAAGGAAATGGTCACTAGAATTTTAAAGCACAAGCCAAATGGACTTTTTGACTAATTTTGGGGGAGCCACTTTCAGATGAGAGGTGTTCTGCTTGGAGTACTCCAGAAAAGCCAAATCTGAGGCCTAGCCTCAGATGTTCAGTTTGGCTGTATCATTCATAAATTAAGACAGCTGAAGAGTTCTACTTTCAATTGCTCAAAATCTCAAAAGTCAGTGTTTGTTCTGACTGCCTACATTTCAACGCTTTCAGATGCTGGGTTGGTCTCTGAAAACCAAGCTTCTTCAGGGTATTATTAAGATAGACAGGAGAAATATCCTAAGCAATGTAAAATGGAAGATTGTCAATTTCTACCAGTTATCTATTGGTCTTTTACAGGGAACTACAAATGCGTGTCTTTTAAATGTTTGTCCATACATATAAATATTTTAACTCTTCACAGCTAACTAACATAATCTCTGCTGAAGGATCTGAACTCTTGTAACAGAAATTTCATCTCTGGAAGCTGTAGATAATGTAGTTGTTTTTAACGACTTCTGTAAGTCAGAGGAACTTCCGCTGTGGGATGAATCAGTAGCTGAAAATCTCTGCATTGCACTTGTGTAGACATGTCTTGAGTCATGTGCTTTAATTGCCTTAGACTGTAGCTGTGGAAAGTACAAAGATGAGTGGAATACTCCAACTGGTGCCCTTTGACATTGCAGGACTGAGAGTGTGCTGTAAATTAAATCTTAGGAGTTGTCTGGTTCTCAGGTTAATGATGCAGAGTAAAAGCCGAACAGGGACCCTGTAGTCATTCCCATCTGAAAGTGATGAATGGTGCAGCTTAGACAGCTTAAAACTTTTCAACATTTCCAGGTACAACAAGGTAGGGTCCTCAGATAGGAGCACCACAAATTGCAAACCTCTCCTGAAATCAGTGAGTAAAAACTAGTCTCGATACAGAAGAGACGTACTTTGAGGTACATAGGAATGAAAGATAGTACCTAAAATACTCTTTAGGAATATAGAAGGAATCTATGCAAGGCCGATTAGGAAATTCCCTCAAATTTCTGAAAGGATTTTAAACTTCACAGAAAATTAACTTTTTCTTGAATGTTGTTTCATCATGTCTCTATATCAGGATTCTTTGAGTGACTTATCGGGTGGTGAATGACACTGAACAATGAAGTCTCTTCATTTACTCTTACTGCATTGATGACTAAAGAAATAACACGGTTTTATTGCCCAGCTATTGCCAGCAGGAGCCCTGAATCTTCCTCAGAATGAAACAAGTAGATGGTGAAATGTATGCAACTAGAGCCCTCTGCCAACTCTTCAAATTTGAAATACAAAATACAAGCCCTTTACTGAAGGCTGACTTGAAAGTTTCTCTTCAGTTGGGTTCTGCTCCAGAAGATCCATGGTTAAATCCTGATCCTTGCAGCCTGTTCATGCAGAGAAAGGTGGATGCTCCATTGTACATCCAGATGTTGACTTGGCCGTACTAAATCTGATGTCAAAAAATTAGCAAAACCTGGGGGCTGGAGAGCCAGAGTGGCAGTGCAGTCACAAATCTAGTCTGGAAACAATCTAACTAATCAGAGTACAGATCTGGTAAGTCTGCTCTGTGTGAGAAAGAGAAGGCTTAGAGGTGACCTAATTGTGCCGTTCCAGTACCTGAAAGGAGTCTACAACAAATATGAGAGAGACTTTTTACAAGAGCATGTACAAGGCAGTACAAGGGGGAATGGATTCAAACTGCCAGAGAGTAGATTGAGATTAGATATTAGGAAGAAATTCTTTACTGTGAGGGTGGTAAGGCACTGGAACAGCTTGCCCAGAGAAGTTGTGGACTCCCTGTTCCTGGAAGTGTTCAAGGTCCGGCCATATGGGGCTTTGAGCAACACGGTCAAGTGAAAGATGCCCCTGCCCATGGCAGAAGGGGTGGAACTAGATGATCTTTAAGGTCCCTTCCAGCCCTGACTGTTCCATAATTCTGTGAAGACAGGATGAAAGGTGTGCCAGCTCAAGGTAATGTCAAAGGGTTCTGCCTCTGCCTGTCCAAATGATAATTTTTAGTTATCAGTTGGTTCAGGGCCCTGAGCAGCAGTGTGCGCTTTGGAGATCCTCCATTGTCTGCCATAGCATAGAGAAAAAATCCTTTCTTTCTCTCATCTTCCTCTGTCAGGACTCAAGGTCCTTCAGGTCCTGCCTGTCTATCAATGCACTTTTGTTCTGTCCCTTTGCTGACATGAAACCTGATCTGAGCAGGAACACGCAATCTGTGGGCGGCAGTAAACCTTGTCTAATTAATGTAATTTTCCTGTATCCTGTCTCAGTAAAATGACTCAGTAAAATGCACCAGCATTTTACCCACTGACTTTGATCTCAGCAACGTTTAGGTCCAGACCCATTCTACCTCACAGAGCGCCTGTCTGCCAGTGTGTCATCATAGGATAGATCAAGCAGAGTGTCTCACCCAGACCCGCCCATCTGGGAGCCAAAAGAATTTTGCTGAGAGTTCTGCCTTTGATTGTAAAATTCTTCCTTGATTGAACAAGACTCTCTACACTGACAGGACAATAAACATGAATTCCATGTTGGCTGAGTCTTCTGTCTGTAGGTGAGATAGAGCACAGGTCATTGAGTGTGGGGAGCCTATTTTTGCAGCCAAATAAGTGTTAATATTTAATTTGGGTTTAGCTTGTTTCACGAACAGGAAAATGTTCTACCCTCAAGATGACTGCAATTTTTGCTGTCTATGAAGAAATGATGTCAACAGGAAAGGAGGAGATGACAGAATTCATTGCCTAAAGATGAGGAAGGTACTCACTGGTTGCAGCTGAAGGTGCTGCCAACTTCCACAAATTTCTCTTTGTCCTGGAGCCAAGCCAAACCAGAGAGCTGGAATACACAGCAGAAAGAGCAGTTCCTTCCTAAAGAAAGCAATGCCAGATGAGGCAGGCAGGAATTGATTGCTACTATGGGGCAGAGAGCTGTAGCTCTGTTATGGCTGTATTTCCATTCTGACAGCAGCATGTGTGGTGGGACAGCTTGTGGCCACCTGTCTCTTTGCTATAAGGATTCCTCAGGGATTTCCTGTGTGGCAACTTCTGAAAGAATTCTACTGCCTATTCAGAAACAAAAACTTTGCCATATGGCTGCTTTACAATAAATCAAGACACATATCAATGTTATTTCTTTTGTCTGATGCTCACCATCCCACAGTTCTTCCTTTGTCCACAATATAATGAAAACATCTGAAGGACTTACATTTTTGGGCTTCATTGAGTTGGTCTTTTTTCCGATATATTGGACAGAAGATGCATGTTAGACAAATCAGAAGTAACATCTGAGTGCACACTACTGAAACAGATTTGTTTTCCAAATATAAGAGATTTTTATCACTGCTGGCACATACATTTCCAAAGTGTTATACTGCAAGAACTCTTATTCTAGGGCTTCTTTTTAGTAGTAATTGAAGGATTAAGACCTGCTTCTTAGAATATATTTTTCTCTAAAAGAAATTTATAACCACAATAAGGTGCTGGCTGTATAAGCCTTTGACAGAGGCAGACATTTGACAGACATTTGTGTAGTCAGGAAATCTTCTCTCTCTTGGGTCCCTGGTGGGAGACATCAATGCTCTCAAATAACCTCTGTTTTACAGCCTTCCAGTTAATGACTGTTTTCTAATAACAAGGAAACAAAAGCACAACACTGTATATCCCTGCCTCAGCTGTGCCTGCTGATGCTGCAGTAAAGTTGTAGGATGTTGGATAGGACTCTCTCTATCACTCTGTAGAGGATAAGCCAGTGGGATTCATTCACTCACAGAGAAGTGGGGGTGCACTGAACCAGCAATCTCCTCTGCATCAGTAGAGATGAATAATCTCAGAGTAGGAGAAGAAGAAAGTCAGATGAAGTCTCATAATAATAATAATAATAATAATAATAATAATAATAATAATGATAGAAAGGGATTCAGCCCACTTCCAACACGGCTCTGGTCTCTCCAGATCCTGAACTGGCCAAGTGGGAATCTCTCCATGGAGACATGGTGAAAAAAACAAGTCCAAACTGTTGCCAGACTGTAGCAGGCCAGTACATTTTCCTACAAGAATGCTCAGAGATCAGTTATGGGAGATCCTTCACCAGACAGATTGCTCACAGGTTTCACAGTGAGGCTGGGGAGTCTCACTCTCTGGAGATATTGAGAAACTGTCTGGACATAGCTCTGGGTAAAGTAACATGTTTAAGGAGACCCTACTTGAGCAGGGAAGTTGGACTAGATGACCTCCCGTGGTCCCTGCCAACTTCAACCACTCGGAGATTCTGATTGTGACAGGTGGAATCATAATTTTCATTTATCTCAGGCTGCAACAAAGTACATTCACTACTATAGAAAACCTGTTGCCATATTTCCTTCTGATTTTTCTTCCCACTGAAGGGCATTTAGCCAAGACGAGACTGAAGTCTTTCCCCCAGACTCCCAAGAGCAATCAAATCACAGGCCCTGCTCAGCGGCACTGGGAGGTGACAGTGTGTAATCCCTGCTCACTGGGCTGGGACTGGCAAGTGAGAAATAGCATCCCTGCGCTTCATATCCTCTGGAAGGCCACTCCTACAGCAACAGATGCACAAACCATGTTTTGCTAGAAGAAGTTTCAAGCTTTACAAGCTTGTAAATCACAATTGCATTTATCTAGAAGATCTCATTCTTATTAACCTACTATATAGCTTCACCTTTGCACCTGCAATGCTGCAGAGCGAAATTTTCACCAGCTATAAAGTCAGTCTATTCAGATACAGCTAAATTTGATTTTTACTAATAAAAAATGAAAATGCTCAAAAAATTATGGGCCTTTTAATTGAAATGGATTCTGATCTCAGCCCAGTGAAAAAGAAAAGTATTTTGCTGGCTTTTTCTAAGTCACAAGCTCCAAGATGCAGCTTCCAGTACACCACCCTGGCATGCACACTGACTACTCTGATGCATTCATAAGAAAGAGAGTACAAAAAATCTGAATGCAAATCACGCATAGCATAACAGATTGAATGGTGTCTCAGTCAAGACTTGTGATTCACACAAGATACAGTATTTGCAGAATGTTGCCAAGAATGCAGGAGTAGGTTTTGGACACCCACTGCTACAATTATGGAAGTTTAGGTTCAGTTTTCCAAATCTATTTTTTTTCTCAGCAACAGAAAAAGAAACACTGGCATGGAGGGAGCCCTGAAGTGACCAAATCCAGTCTCTGCAATCACAGAAACTAAGCAACCATTGAGATACCAGTGCCTGTTTTCACCTATGCTAGGAAACAAAGAAGAAGAGGAATCACCTTTTCATCAAACAGCAATCACATTCAATTAAGTCAGCCTCCTCTGACTTGGGCATCAGTCAGGCTGTTAAGAGAATGCCATGGTAGTTTGTTGTTAAGTTTTGTGATTGGAACTAATAGGGACAAGGGAGGAAGAAGCAACAGGGGAGGATTTTTTCCTTGGCCAGAGGAAGATAAAACCTCCCACAAATATTTTTCATGTATGGAAGTGTTTATCTTCTCATGAAAAATATTCCTTTTATTTTCATGGAAATCCACAAATTATGTCCATTACTTAGTACGTTGGCAATGGCCAGCTTCCCTTTCTTAAGGATATGGAGATAGTTGGTCACAATTTGTCAGAGGAAAGGAAGAACCTTACTCACGAGAAATTCTGAAGAAAATTTCTATGTGAAAGTGTGTGAAGGAAAGTGCTTTTATTCCTCAGCTCCTACAAAACACAGTGAGGTGATTGCTTCCACCATTTTAAAAGAAATAGAGTAGTTCATACTAGGCAGAGAGTAGACTTGGGGCTATCTGTTCAAAACAGTTTCTGCATAAAATTTCCTGTCACAGGGCATAATGCAATGTATATTTATTTCTTACCAACAATATCTTACTGGAATTTGAGATACAAATGGCTGATGATTCTAGTCATTCCAGCATTCTAGTCCCATGCTCTGAGAAATAAGCCTGCTCATCCCAAAAGAGCTTAGGTTTATTTTTCTTCTTCATGCTCCTATTTTCTAGTGAAGTAATTGACTTTGCATATCTTACTCCGCATCTCCTTGGCAACCTGGAACAGACTCCTCTGGTCCTCCTATTACTAAGGCAGGCACTGCCACACTCAGCAGCAGGAGCAGCAAGGGGAGGAGAGGAGAGAAGAGCAAGCGTCTGTAGAGGAGAGCGAGAGTGCCTCCCAAAGCCAGAGGTGCAAACAGCACCTGGACGGGGTCAGCACAAACTCCTGCAGAGCAGTCCTGAAGGACATGGGGGAGACTGGATGCTGAGCTCCATGATGGTGGTCTGGCTACTTAATCAGAAGCCACCCTGAGCTTTGAACACTGGTGAGGTAGCCACCAAGAGTACAAAATGTAGGGCTCGAGCACCTCTCCTATGAAAAAAAAGGTAAGAGAGCTGGGGTAGTTCTGCTGGAGAAGAAAAAGCTCCAGGGGGACCTTACTGCAGCCTTCCAATACCTAAAGAAGGCTTTTAAAAAGAGGAAGAGCATTATTTTACACAGGCAAATAGTGATAGGGAGGGGAAATGGTTTAAAAATAGAAGAGGAGAGATGTGGATTAGATGTTAGAACTAAATTCTTTGGTTCTTTACTCATAGGGTGATGAGGTACTGGCACATGCTGTCCAAAGAAGCTGTGGATGTCCCATCCTTGACAGAGCTCAAGGTCAGGTTTGATGGGGCCCTGAACAGCCTGGTTTAGGGGCTGACTTCCCTGCCCATGGCAGAGGGGTTGGAGCTAGATGATCTTTAAGGTCCCTTCCAACCCAAGTCTTAATACTATTATGTTCAAATACATTTGTAAGCATCAGTATAACTGAGTAATAGGGAAGAACACAGCTCTGTAGAAGATGGTTTTGGCACACTGCCTCTCTCCTTGCTCCAAACCCCTGGCAGCAGGCTGCCTGGGTTACTTGAAGTGGAATTTGATTATGGCCTGCCAGCCAGAGCCTCTGCTACTTTGCTAGACTGCACAATGTGAGTGTGCCAGAACAAGTTCACTGCAAGGGAAACTCCACTGAAGTCAAGAGAGTTGTACTAAGAACAAATACTGCCCATCACTAGGCTTTTCTTCTGGGTGAATCAAGTGCTGATGCAAGCAGGCACTGGTCCCATTGCAGTTGGCAGCAGTCTTCTGAGAGACTCATGCCTGTCTATTCATTGCTGCACTGCTCTAGGACCAGCAAAATCCTTCAGTGTTTCCTGCCACATGACATTCCTCTTCAAGGATAGATACTGTTAAGTACAGGTATCACAAGTGCTTATGGCCGTGGGGAAAGCTTCAGAAATATGTCACTGATAAAATATGAATTTCCTTATATGACAAACAGTGTGGGAAACCAGTTTTCAGTCATCTACATGCATTTATCACAACCAAGTTACTACAGTTACTACCACAGTAGTCCATTTTGCCACTGATCACATTACAGAACCATCCAGCTTATTTACTTATCTCGTTCCAAATTTCCAGATTCTGTGGCAGCCTGGCTAGCACTCATTGTCTTTCCCTTCCCAGTGTTCCCACTGTCTCCAACTGGAACAGCTTCTGCAGTCCCATGCTGAACTACCAGCATGGAGATCAGAGCAAATGCAGCTGAAGATATGGGGTAGAGTCCAGTAAAATTTCATTTAAAATAAATAAACAAATATAAATTCTTCAGTGAAGAAATTCTTCTGGATGTCCAGCCTGAACCTCTCCTGGTACAGTGCGAGGCCATTTCCCCTTGTCCTGTCAAAGGACTTTTCCAAGCATCCTTTGTGGTGATACATTATAGATGAGAAACCTCCAGTTTCCAAAGGTATCTGTCACTAAGTTTTCAGGCTGGTACGTTGAAAAGATATAGAAATCAGAGGGACCGGGCAAAACAGATGCTCCAATTACTCAATGAGCTTCTCAGCAACATCCCATGTTTTTGGAAATTGTCTTCCAAGATAATTTTAAAAGATTTTCCCCCAGTTTTCTTCTCTCTTGTGGAACACTGGCTGAGGCCAGTTCTGCAGAACCAGCCTTGGCGCAGGATCTTTGTTGTCTGATGTGCACCAGCACAACTGTATTGCCTCTCCTGAGGCACTGGGAACCAGCTTCAGGCAAATGTCTGGACAGACAAGGTAGAAATGGAGTACCAGCAGAATGGCATTTTTCCAGATCACAGTGATAAATTTGGTTTTAGTATCTTCAGTGGTGACTGCCATGATATTTTCCTGAAAATTAGTAATGCGAGGAGAGGTTTCTGTCCTTTGGTAATTATAAATCTGAAATAGGGCTCAGAAAACATGGGGGAAAGCCCTTCCATTACCTGCTTTACAAAACCTATGGGACTTCTCATGCAAATACAAGCTAGAAACTATACCCATGGGCTGCACCAGCCTCTTGTTTACAGGAAAGCTCACCCCTTGGCAGCAGTATCTCTAGGATAAGACTTCTGCAGTTATGTGAGGCTGTCACTGCAGTCACACCACTACAGTTTTTTAAAGGGAAGAAATATCTGTGTAAGTACTACTCTGTAAACAGCATGGATATATCAGAGATAAAATCGCTGATGTGTGCATGTGAATGGCTAAGATTGTACAGGCTGATGTGAAGTCTTTGGCATGTGGGATTTCTGAGAGAATGTTGTTAGAAAGGGAACCTATAATTCAAACTAACTGTTCCTTCAGAGAGCAGGACAGAGGGGATGGCAGTGTTCTCTGAATGCAGGGAAATTCAGACAGTGTGGTGGAGAGTCTGAAAGGGGAACCCAGCCAGGGTTTGATTATTCCAGTTCAGATCAACACAAAAGAATCAGTGACCTGTTGGATTTAAATGATCAGTTTCAGTGTCCTGATTCTACCTTTTATGTTAAATCCCATCAATGCTTCTTTTACGCACTTTACAAGCCCTCTGCCTGATTGAGGCCACAGAGAGTGAGCCAAGCACGCACTGTGACTCAGGAGATACAACACTGATGATGTCAGGGAAACCCTGTCCACTCCCCCCAGTGCTGGTTTTAGCCCCAGTCCACGTCAGTCCTAGGAAGTGGCAGCTTTCAAGTATGTGCTGGTTCATGTGAAAGCATCTCTCCTACCTGTCTGCAGCCCTGATCAGCTATTATACTAAGGGGCATGTGGGGGTGGGAAGCAAAGCAAACAGTCCACAGAAATACATTTTCTTACACATCTGAGTATACAGAACCCAGCACAAGAGGAGTCCATTCAGCTCCAGCTGCAGGGACTGATAGGACAGGCCTGTGGGACACTGAGACCTGTTCTGCATGATCACAGACATGTTGTATGGCCACAGACAGATTGCTTCACTTTGCTTTTTCATATTTATTCCCACCTATAAAATGGGGTGTCTGTGCTCCAGCTGTGGGAAATTAGGACTAAGAGCATGTCCTGAGTCACTGGGTACATCTCCCCATAGAGCAGGCAGAATTAGCTTCACATCAGCTTGAGTAAGGACTTCAGCTTCCAGGAATTCCAATGCTCCAGGCACTTCCCCATGCCTTGGGCTCTGCAGGGATGGGGATTTGGAGTTCAGACTACACCCTGGGTTCTCTTTTATTTTATTAACTTACATGAAACTCTATTCCAGGCTTGTAGATATGATGATGTAAGTAAAAAACAAAGAAGTCTAGTAGTATAAAATAGTAGTTTCAAAGGAGTAATAATTTAAAAAAATAGACAAGACCGCTAGTCTCAGACAGAGAAACAATATTGTGACTCAAGAGGCTTAGGCTGAGTTCCGAATTCTGCTGAACTCTATACAGAGTCTGTGTTTTTAACAATTTTTCTCTTACTTCTGGTCTTCAACCATCCAGCATTTCCAAGGCTTCTATAAAATCTATTAATAAATGTATTAATTCAACTACTTTAGTAAGTCTAGGATGATTAATTCCCAATGGGATAGAGGAAACAACTTAGGTGTAAGTTGTTTTGCTGCTAAGAGGCTTAGAGAGCCATGAATTTACTTGCAGATTCCTACATATGCATAAATACACATATATGCAACATCTGCTCGCAGCACAGGAGGGAATGTCTAATTTTCATGAAAAAGGATGAAGATTTCTGTTTAAACTTTCTATAAATAAACCACATCTGGAAGCAAAGAAAAAAATATCAGAATTTCAATATTAAAAGGATTAATTTTCTAAATCTCTGAGGAAAAAAAGGAATTTTTCTAGATGTGGATTTTTTTTTAGCTGTTCTACTTGCTACATTAAGTGTAATTGGATTAATATGATAGGCTGGCTTGTAACTATGTGCAGTTCTTGACTGTGCTTTTTTACATTTAAATGCAGATATATGGCCAGATATGCAGCTAATGGTGTCCATTTATTGGTTTCAAAAGCAAGCAAAACTATCTCCCTTGTATTTGAGTTATGGCTGAGCAGGTTAGAAGGATCCTCAGCTTATGAATGTCCCCTAAGTCTGTTCATGAAATCCATCTTTGTCACAAACAGCAAATCTTGGGCTACAGAATATCACAGTCTCATTATGGGATGTCATCCCACAGCACAGATACATTATTCTCAGTGGATTTACAAAGAGCATAGCCAACATTGCCACCTGGATGTGACAGATGTACTGGGTATATTTACACTGAGACATGATTTACACTTGTCAGGACAGTGGCAAGAATAGGCTGCAGAGAAGACTAGAAATACTGTTGAGAGAGTTTCTCCTTCATGGTTCCTTGGGCACCATAATCCCTGTCCTGAAGAATGGGGTGGGGGAGGGAGCAGCTCTCCCTTCTCTTTAAGTTACAGCAGGATGTGGGGAATAACATTCAGCTCAGGCTGTGCCTTCCAGTTGTGGGAGCAGTGTTACCCCTTACCAGTAAAAGGAACTTGCAGCATCCTTGTCAGCCCAGCCCATGGATGCTCCAGATGTATCTCAGGGGGTGTAGGAGTCTACAAAAGAGCTGAGCTGCACAGGGAACTGTCCTCACAGCACAGGTTTGGGTCTACATGGTTTGGGTGCCTTTCCAGCCACTTGTAGGTTACTGATGGAAACAGGGTATCCAACTTCCCAGTGAGTAAGGAGCAAAAATGCTGATAACAAAAGTACTACCAGCAAGAACATGTTGGTTTAATACCACCCTCTCTAAGAAGGAAAATTATAAATGTCTGTGAACAAAGGTAAATCAAACTGAAACAGGCAAATCTGTTCCAAAAGAGCCAAAAATAAATGTGAGCAAACCCCCAGGGTTCTATGAGATGAGACACATGAGAGAGGAAATGATCCACTTAGAGCTAGAGAAGTCCAGATAACATATTAGCATGGAGAGGACAGCCTGAGGGAATGTCTGCAGAGCTCTGTCACCCACAGAATCAGCAGGACTGATGGCACTCAGTATCCTGGCTGTCTGCAAGGCCAGCAGGGACTGTTTCAAGGGCACAGAGAGGAGACTTCCACTCCTTCCTAATGAGTGAGGCAGTCAGAACATCCTTGCACATCCAGATGGGGCAGGAGTGTGGGGTGCTCCTGCAAAGAGGACATCCTCTGCTTTCTGCAGATAGGACAAGCAGCAAGTGCTGCTCTGGGGGAGCAGGGAACAAAACAGCTTGGCTGGGATATAAGCAGAATGTGGAGAGCAGTGTGAGTTGTGGAGTTTCCCTTGCCATCTCCAATGGGATCTGGTCCCTAAAAAGTGGGTTATCCTCCACCTTTGTCTGGGCTGTGGACTACCACACATCCCTAAAACATGGTGCCCTTTCTCATGAAGAGCAGGACGCAGTGAAGTGCTGAAGAGAGCTCTCAATCCAGTCCAAGGCCACACTGGGTCAATGATCCTCTAGCAGAGCAAAAGGGAAGTAAAGCAGAACAAAGCTGGCATATCCCCAACCAGCAACTTGCAATCTAATTTCCATTTCTCAACTTGGGCATTTTAAGCCCAGAGCCTTTCTGAATAAAGTGTGAAAATTAAGGCCTTTACAATCCAGAGGATTTGTTTATGGCTCAGGTCTGATGAGTCTAGTGCTTGAATTTCCCATCTGTGACATTTTAATGGGGGAGCTGTAGAAAGAGTGAGTTCTGCACAAATTTACAGTAAAATAACAGACTTATGTTTTAAATATGAGATATCCACAGTGAAAAATTGCAGTCAAGTGCAAAGTGAGTAAATGAAGAAATGAAAAGAAAATGAAAATGAAATGAAAATAAAACCTCCACAAAAGTGAAAATCTGTTGTCAGATTACAGTTGTGCTCCTGTGGTCATCAGTGCAACTAGTCTGACTCCTTGAACAGAAGTTAGGAAAATAGATGGTCCCTTAACTATTAATTTCTACTGGGGATGTCTTTATTTTTTTCAAAATTTGTGGTAGCACTGATTAATTCTGGACTTTAAGTATACATGAAAGTGCCTCTTGACATGTTGAAATAAAAATTCACACGGAAGAGAAATTGATACTGTTTCTTGTGCAATGGCAATGTGACATCCATTCAAAAATTATGCATATCAGACCCTGCTTCTCTCTAAAGCAGAGCGGATTTGAATTCAGAGTATAATTATGTTATTTTCCTAACCCAGGGAAATGGGAAATCACATGCCCACCTAGGAAATGAGCACCTCTAATGACAAGGCAGCTGCAGAAGCTGCATGCAGACACTTCTACATCTCATTAGGTCAGACTTGTAGTGGAATTCTCAAAATTACCCTTCTGCAGCCAGTGTTGCAGCATAATTGTCATAGATCTCGGTGCAGGAAAAAAGTGGGGCTCCCATACAGTCAAGCACCAGTTCACAGCTCCCCATTTGCCATCTGCTTATGACAGTACAAGGCTGCTGTGCTGTGAGCTTCATGGCTGCATCCTCCCACACATCTTGGAAATTTATCTTGACCTGCTTCTCTTGGCAGATGAATAAAATTGCTTCTGAATGCAAAGACACACAAGACATAGCTGAGAATAACAGCTACCCTTGACACCACCATTTCACCTCATTGCCTAATCAGTTAGAAAGAGAAGGGGCTGTCTTGATGGTTAAGCGACTGAAATTTTGATTCAATACTGAATTCACACTTCTCCATGGTTTGTGTCTGATTCTAGGCAATTCTTCTCACCCAAACTGTACTGACATTTACCTTCTCAAATCCATTAATCTTTGACTGTCCATAGGAACTGCACCTCTCAAAATTCAGGTGATTTAAATAGATAACCACGGATCAACATCTTTTGATTTGGTTTCATGATAAAGTTCAGAGTTGCTCAGAGGGCAACATTCTGCTTTTGGATTACTAGCACTTCCTCCTTGGATAAATCAAGAGTGGCTTTTCCATTTTTACTCTGCAACTTACTGTGTTGCAGGCTGCCTTTCAAAATTTCACCGACCAGCAAGCCCTGAGGTTTCACGCTACATCACTGCCATAATAAGGACAAAGACCCAGAGCAGGGAAAGAATCCATTAAAACTGTTTGCTACAAAGCTGAAGGAAATGGCTTCTCCATTGCTCAAGGTTATCCTGCCTGCAGTGATTTCCAGTCCTATATATCCCCTTCTGTTAATCATAACACTTCTATTACTTCATCTCTTTATCATGAGAATCCATCCATGGCAAATGCAGTCAATAAATGAATTTATCTTGAGATCTTCAGTGGCTACTGGATCAGCTCCAAAATGGCTCTTCCTAAATAACACGAGTTACCTTTGACAGGCAACTTTTCCAAGTGTCTCTGGTAAGAGTTAGTGTTCTAAACCCTCCTTTTGGCATGTAGCTGAAGCACCAGAGCTTTCTGAGATCTTTCTTGACATTAGTGACACTGCAGCCATGTTTCCAAGATGTCAAAATACACATTTTGTTTGGAGCAGGAAACTGTCAGTCTGAATTTGTTTGCAGCAGGAACAAAAGTTTGGCTATGAGGTTTGTTGTCTGTAATACAAGGAAAAGTTGTATTTATTTATGAGTTATAGACCTGTGAACAAACACATAATTAATGTCCATAATCTCAACAATTAATTCTGCTCTACAATATAAGTGAAGCATTTAATGACAGAAAAATGGCAAGGTGAATATTGGCCTTTTGTGACTCTGGAAAATTTCCTAGGGCTTTCACTCTGTGTGTATATGTGTGCTTTCACTGTCTGTGACAAAGCCTGGCTCTGTTTCTGTACTTTTCAGTACTTGTCACTGAGAAAAGATGAGAAAAAAATCTACAAAGTTACCCAGCTTGGTCAGAGGTAATCAAGCTCAAATATGGTGAGGCTGCATGAAAATTTCTAGCATGTCCCTGATGCCTTGAGTTTCACAACAAAATGTTCAGAAATGTTGAAGGTCACTGAAAACCATGCCAGATGATACAAACCTCACATTTCTATAGACCTTCCAAATCAAAGGAGAAAAATAAAATAAACCTGTGATTTTCAATTTTTTGGAATCTTCTGTCCTGCAACACCACAAATGTGATGCTGGGTGAATGTGGTGCAGAACTCTCCATCTGTCATGATGGCCAGTACTGTCTTGTTCCTGTGTTTCTTCACAGATTCATGCCTGTGTGAGAGCTCTCTGAGGCAGAGATCCTACTTGGTTTTTTCCTTTTTTTTTTTTTTTTTGGCACAGCATCTGACATACTAAAGTTTAAATTCGTTACCAGCTCTTGTGAACTAGCACTAAAAAATTCTGACATGAGCAATATTTAAGAACAAATCAGACTTTTGAAACTGCATGTTGCTGTTGTGCTGGGCTTCTGTGCACAGATGAATTTCACCCTTTGAGGGGCAGGGTGTTATGTTCCAAAGATGTGTCAAAGTCAGTGATCTAGGGAATACTCATGGCCTATATCTCACTCCACCTACCCTCTTAATTATACCAGTGCAACTCTTTCTGAGGCTCATGCTAAGAACAAGAACGGGGAACTGATCTGGCTTTTGGAAGAAGAAAATGGCTAAAGAATGCAACTATATGTTCATTATGGGCCCAGTAAGCAAAGTCTCAGACCTTTGTAAAGCCAAGGGAGCAAGTGAATGGGAATGAGCAGTAGTGCTGGTGGAGTATGAGGACCAGTGTGGCTGCTAAACACTCAATACACTGAAACATGGTCTGGAAGTGATTCTCTGAACTCTTGCCTCCTTTCCAGTTTCTCTTTCATTCCATCAAAGTAATAAAATCTCCCGCCTGCTTATGAAGAGCAAACTGTCTCTGCTGTTAGGGAAGGAGTTAGGAGAGAGTAGAAGCTCTGAACTGATGCTCATCACCTGAATTGGCAGAGGTGCAAATCTGAGTCAAGAGGGAGGGATTAGGTCAGGCCAGGCCAGGCCAGGGGTTTTGCAAGGTTATTTCAGTGCTCGCTTAACTGCTCTGCTCCACCAGCACTAATCTACTTGCTTTTTCTTTCATCTCATGCAGAGATAGTGCAAGGGGACAGGTGCTCTGATTCCTGTGAATTCCTGAAGTTGACAACTCTAGCTTGCTCATCTGTGTAGCAAAGAAATCAGTCAGCTGAGGTAACATGCTCACATGCATTTTGGCCCAAAGCCTCTCCAGCTAGAGCTGTGAGAATGGTTTTTGTTCTGCCACAATGGAGCAGAGAATTCTCATGTATATTTTAAACAACATGCTGAAAGTAAGGCTTGACCTTCCTTGCTAAACCAGGGAAGTTTTATTGAATTCAATGAAAATTGCATCTGAAATCCCTCGGTGATAACAGGATCAGGTCTTGCAAGCTCTCTGTTATGCCTATGGAGTTAATTTCCATTAGCAAATTAATTTTCTTCTGCTTTTGTCTAAATGAGCCATGAGAATCCAGCCACTACTACAAATAAGCATACTAACACTGGTAGTGTTGTCCTTTTCTGTCTACTGCTTCTCTCCTGTCCTGAGTTAATTTGGACACAAGTGACATCAGTCACATCTGGAGAGATTGCAGCCAGGGTAAGTAAATGTGGCAGAGGAAGGAAATCGCAGAAGTACTGACCCAGCAGTGAAGCAGGGAGATACTGCCATGAACCAGGCCAGGAGACAACTGTTCCCATCTGTGAATAAAGTGGAAGAAGGAATGTGTTTTTGTTTGTAATGCAAGAGGCTGTAAATTCATCTATAATCAAAAATGGACTAAAATTTCAGCAGGCTGTTAATGGAGGATATGTCCACTTATCCCATGCTCACAATCACATATAACTACAGAATATCTGACTGCTTCTGGGTATGAATAATACTGGTGCTCTTGTGTTGCCATTGTCTACTTCATCATTATAGCTACAGTTCATCCTATCCCTAATTTTGGTAAATAGGCATGTAAAAATTCTTGCATCTGCAAGGATTTGCATACACAAAATTGTATTTTAAAGTTGGAGGCCTCTTTTCACCTTCTGCTTTCACTGGAGAATGCATGGTTACTGACTTTTCCCTTCTGGGACGGAGAACCCTCAAGTACACAGATAAACAACTTTAAAACTTCTTTACTCTTGCAGGGTCACATAGATCTGCTTGAGGAAGCCAGACTGCATGGAATACCCCAATATATTGCAGGGTGATTAGAAAAGGCAAACTGATGTAGTTAGGGAAATCTGCCAGCAAGAAAATGAAATTTAACTTAGCTATGACATTTTCTTTGTAGGGGTCTACGTGGGGAGAACTGGTGACGGCTTCCCAAATTTTACAGTAAAATGTGCTGGTGTTACAGAGATGGACAGAAGCTTACTGACTGGCTGACCAAACTTTTGACTTTAATACACAGTCTACAGTGTTGGGTTCCTGGCATGCTGCATGTACAGCTTCTATTACACCTTTCCTGCTGGAAGTTGAGTAAATATCCTTAAAACAAAGCAAACTAAATGTCACAGTGCATTGACAGTAACTGAACAGAACTGAGAAAGGATAGTTTGAGGAGTCAGGAGCTAAATTACCTGCAGAGAGCATGGATAGGTACAGACACTAGCCCCTGTGCATTGCAGCCAAAACATGGTCAGCCAGCTCCCTATCCAGTTCCACAACACCCCTGCATTATGGATCTTCCCACCTGAGCTTGTCTCTTAAAAACAATGCAGTGGGTGGCAGCTCAGTACCTGGGCTGCGTTGGCTGAAAGGATGATTTCTTGTAGTTTCACACATAATATTTTTCTGGGTTTTGTGTGTCTTTTACACATTCCTGAGCAGCTCTTAGAGTCTGTCTTCTTCCTACTTAAAGTCTTTATTTTCTTCTCCTCTAGCAGCATGCTGTTTACACGCCCTGGCCAGAGTAATCAAAGGAAGTTGCAAGATACCCCATTCATGCAGTTTGAATTTCTGCCTAAAGGCAGGCTTTTTCTTCAAGCCTTGAAATACTGTTATACAGGCTTCCTCAAATCTCCTCTTCCCCATAAAATGAAGAAGCCAGTTTTACCCAGCTCAAAATGCTGTTTGAAGTCACATCGAACTGTCTACTCATCAGTGGGAAACACAAACCTCTGCACAGAATTGATCACACTGGGCTCACAGCCAGTGTCATCCATCTGCTTCACCTACTTCAGAGCTCTGGGGATAAGAAACAATTCTGTGGAAAAGTCTTCTGCATAGGCACTTCCACCTCTCCCCATCTGCAACATAAACACCTACCTGGACTGCTCAGCTCTAGAGCTGAGCACCAAGGGGAAAAGGGCACACAGAGGTATTTTTAGACACTTCATTTTCCCCCACACTCCTGGATTGAACACTGGCTAAAGCAACAGAGAACCAGGTTATGAAAGCAACAAAATCACACTAGAGAGGAGTTGTGGCCAAAGTATTGTACTCGGATGAATGGGATAGGAAATTTCCTTCTTAGCTTGCAACTTTACACCTACCCTTACTGGTAGTCTTGCCTGCTGCTTTACAGTGCTTCACAGGTGGACAAGGTTATCCTTTCCTCTCCAAACTACATCATATGACTTGAGACATCACTTAAGGGCAGACATGAGCCAACCCACTACAGACCCATATGGAGTCTGTGCCAGACAGGGCTTTGGTGTGCTAATACCTCATGTCTTCAGCTCAGGGCTTAATCCAACAAGGAATTCTTATGTTCTAACACCAGGAAATAGAGTGTAAAAACACAATTATAAGTAATACCTCTCTGAGATATATTCTGTGAGCCAGCCTGGAGAGGACAACACTGTAATCTTTTTGGTGTTATTGTAGCCTAGTGCCCATCAGGAAAAGCAAATATTAGCTTCAAATTAATGTGATACACACAGCGAAAGCTAAGTGGAGTGAATGAGGAGAGCCCAGAGATAAAACAGGCTGCTGTCAAGATATTATTCTGAAAATTAAAGTGAGTGGATGAAAGATATACATCATGAAAATATTCTATTATGCTTAGTGTACTAGAGCAGAACTTTCACCCCTTTAAACATTCATTAAAATGCAGCCATTTTTGTTTCAAGGAATTAACATGTTGGCTCTAAAGAGAGAAGAAAAATGTGATTCATGGTGTGCTTGGAATTAGATATTGTTAATTGTAATAGGCATTTACACAGCTCTTTTCAGCTCAGAATCTTGAAACTATTTTGTTTGTACAAAATTCATTAATGTAAAGGGGCTGCTAGAAGACATGTGCAGCAAAAATCTCATCAGAAAGTACAAAAGGAGTTCTTGTTTGCTTCCTCTGTACACCTGGCTACAACCACATTTCAGGACACTGTAGAATGTGATAAGGTCACCTCTGAGTTTCCTTTTCTCCAGGCTGAACAATCCCAGCTCCCTCAGTTATTCCTCACAGCATTTGTGTTCCAAGCCCCTGTTTGTTGCCTCCTCTGGACGCCCTCAAGCATCTCAATGTCCTTCCTAAAATGAGGGGACAGAACTGGACACAGCACTCGAGGTGTGGCCTCACCAGTGCTGAGTCCAGGGGAAGAATGACCTCCCTGCTCCTGCTGGCCACACTGTTCCTGATCCAGGCCAGGGGCCATTGGCCTTCTTGGCCCCCAGGGCACACTGCTGCCTCATGTTCAGCCAGCTCTTGACCAGCACCCCCAGAAAATCATTTTCTTCTACACCATTTAGCTGACCCTCTAGATCCAGGGCCTCAGACCTATTCTGGAGTGGCACTTGACTAGGTGATGGGGGTCAGGAGGAATTTTTATTTTTACCTCCCCAAGTAGAGACCCATTTCTCTTCATCCACCAGGTGTCCTATTGCCTGATAGTGAGAAGTGGGGTCCTCTGACTCCTGGTGGGCCTCCCTCAAGGATGGAAGGACACAACTCCTCCCATCTATTTCCCTTTCACTTTCCCTAATACTCCTTAGTCTTTCTACTTCCTCCTTAAGCTTGTCCACCAGCAGAAGGAGATCATCCACCTGCATGACTTACTTTAAGTTTACTGATATGTGGCTGGGATTTAGAGTGGTTGAGACAGTGACATAGTCAAAGTCACACTTTGGTACATGGAGGCAAAATAAGTATCAAGGCCAGGAAATCTTGCAAAGTGCCACCAGATGAAATAAATAATTCTGGAATAAAGATGAAGAGAGTACCACATACTGAAAGGAAAGATCTGTTTGAAGTGGAGAGAGCAGGATGACAACTTTCATGTGGCTAATTGATGCAGCAATTCCAGCAGGAGGTCTTGTAACTGATGAGTGTATCCAACACCTCCAAATGCCTGCTGGGAAGCAGAGGTGATGAACACCTTTGATAAGCCCTTTTCTGCAGGCTTTCATTCTTTGCTAAGGTAAAGGATGATTTCTCACAGATCGACTAGCCCTAATGACCTTTCTGTATTATCAGTTGGGGTCTGCCATTGCTCCTGGAAACAGGAATAGCTTCCTTTCACACTGTGTCTGAGAGGCAGATAATGAGGTACAGGTACAAGACTTAATGAAGACAACTCAATCCAAAGTGCTATATTCTGTACCCAGCTTTGGCTCTGGATTCTCCAAGGAAGAACTAGCTATAAACTGTATGTAAAAGGCCAGTGATATTAAAGCACTTGGCCCTGAAAGGATCTGGGAATGAGAAATGCCACACAGTAGAAGCTATTACTATTGTCATTTTACTGTGAGCAGCTCACTGTCAGCCTCAAAGAGTGGTGGAGGAGAAGGGTGGAATGGAGGAGGCTGGAGGAAAAGCCATTAGGATGGGCAGAGAGGGCACTTCCTGGAGCAGACTTATGATAGAGCTGTGGGCAAATCTCTCACACCAGAAACCCAGAAAAGTCAGTGAAAAGGCTCTTATTGTTGTCATCAAGGTCAGGACTTCGTAGAGGTCTGACCTCATCCTTATGTAGTCCAGAGTATAGGTCACAGCCTCACAAAGGGAGTTCCAACAAAGCATGGCACTGGAGTGAAATTTGCCTTTAAGCTCTTCAATATGTCACCGTGGCTTTTATGTCTCATTCTTCTCTCCTATGTGTGACCTCTTCCTAAGGCTCTGCATTGAGCTCCCTGCAGAAGTCATTAGTGCCTCTCCTGGGGCAGCCAGTGTGGAGACAAGGGCTAAAAAAATGCATAGATGTCACAGGAACTCAGTACTATATTCTAGAAACACTATCTCTGTCCTGAGAAAGCTCTCCAAGAACACGATGGGGAAAACATGAGTGGTGTTTCAATTAGCACTCTGCAGCTCCTCAGATGTGCCAGGGTTCTCAGAGCCCTGAGTTCACTGCTACACTGAACCTCTTGCTGTTAATGGAATGGCACCTGGTGCTGTGTGCAATGCCTCCAGAGAGCACACCTTCCCTGCCAGCCCAAAGGGAAGATGTGGCAAAATCACTGAAGCTCTTTGACTCTAGCAAAAAGTGGAGTTTGATGTCCTGTTATAAAATCACATACAGGAAGCCTGATCCTTGACCCTCATTGTCTACTGAAATTAAGTGATTTTCCCACAGAAATTCAAGGAAATTTTATCTTAATAAACCTTCAGTATTTATTGGCTTTACTTTGCTTAAGGAACCAGGGGGAATTTAAACTGATAATTTGTTTTCCTGTGGAAAAATCCCATGCACTGTAATAGAGAAGACCCTGAAAGGCTTTTATCTTAATTACTGCAGAAAATTACAGAGAATTAGATCCTTTGTAATGATTTTCTGAATCATCCTTTGGGATTTGATAGCAGGAATATAATTCGCTATTGAATTGTACAGACTACTGGAATAACAATGCCTTTAGAAAAGTGTTCACTATCTATTAATGTCTATAGGGCTTCCCTATAAAAAGTTTCTAAAAGCCTTTTATTTGCAAATATTTCCAGGGGGCTCCATTATGCTGTTCACCTTTGTTTACAATGCACACTCATTACTGTAAGAAAAGCAAAAATAGACAGCAGAGACCAGTGATCTGGTATCTGGGAAAAAGGACAGCATGAAATCACATCTTCATAACTGTGAAAATGCATCACATAGCAAAGGAAGGCAGAGAAAAGTTAAGGCTTCTCATCCTGCATGGAGTTACTGCTGGCAGACCTTTGTTCCCACCTAAATTCTGCAGCTTTAGGGAGTGGCAAAGAGCTTCAGTTTGGATTACAGCTCCATAAAATAACACAGTAAGTTGATAGTGGAATTTCATCACACCCTAGAAGCTTGCATGCAAGAATCCATGGTTGCATGTGTAATATAGCAATAATTGATCAATTCCTTGTTTACTTCCTTTGGTCTGTCTGCTGCAGTCACAGCTCCCTCCTGAGCAGACTGTGCCATACACAGATTGTTTCTGCCTCCCCTAGCCCTTATTGCACTGACAAAAAAGAACTCTCTGAACACTGCTCTACATCCTCACTTCCACCTCACAGACATCAACATGGTAACCTAGGGAAAACTGGGTCTTAGTTGAGCAGTGGTTTGCTACACAGATCTGGTGTCACTGTTAACATGCTGAAGTGTCCGAGCAATGCTTGCAATGGCAGTGTGGTGGGGCACTGTCAGGTGCTTTGTGTATTTAGGAGTGACACCCTGGTCAGCAACAAGAGCTACACAGTACCTGCTTTGGGAGTTTTTTATTTCTGATGGGCACTTTTTGGCTTATGCTAACTGCTTTTGCTCTCTTCTTATAGGACCTTGAACAAGAAGATTTGCTGAGCACAGTTGTGTGCTTTTCAACAGATTTGTGATTTCACCACCAGATGGGGAACACACTGAGTGGTGCCTCTCCAGCATGTGCTGCCAGAGTTGCCCTGGGTTTAAGCAGTACAACTAAGGCTGCCAAATGTTTGCAGATCTGAGAACAAGAGAAATCAGAAAGAATGCAGGCATCTATCCTCAATCACCCCTTAAAAGTGCCAGCAAGGAAAATGGAAGAAGGATATGAACAACTTCAGAATTTGCTTGTTTCTGCAAAAGAGGCGAGGATAAAAGAGGAAACACAATGACTTTAAATGACTTTCCAGGTGACAGCATGCCAAGCTTTCACACAGGAGTCACAGAGGGGTTCTAGAACTGAAGGGGTTTATTTGAGAGAAATTAAATTAGGAAAATGTTACCTGTGCCAGATATCCCAACAATGCAATACCTATGTATTGAAAGTCCACATGACAAAAGGTGTTTGATAATCTCAGACTAAAATGATGCTTTTCATTTTCCAGGGACTCATTTATATTGCAGATATTCATATACCAGCTGCTAACACAATACACTTAAGAGTAAATACAGACAATTCCACAAAGCAGAAAACAGCATGTTCAGTACTGGAAGTGGAAAACAGATTATGTTAGTTATTTGATTTATAAGTTGAACTAAAGCTAGAAAAACCATTCATGAGTGTTGCAGTTCTGACCAAGACCTGGCTCACTAATACCTTTCATGAAAAGCACAATTACCTTGATTTTCCATATCTTTCCTTCCCTCCCTCCCCTCCCATTCTATATTGTTTTTCATTTGCAATTGTCTGTCTTGGCAGCCAGACAAGTCCTGTGTTCAGGACACAAACTCCTACTCATTATTATAGATCTCTAAAATGTTTTCTCTAACACATTTTCAGGCTGTCACTAGAATTACAGGAGAATGTGTTTTATTATTATAGATTGTTCCTGCTTTTTGTTTATCCATCTCAGATTTTCCCTTTCTCTGACATGAACCCATACACCAGCTAGAGCTGTGCTGAAAGCTGCTTCTCAACAGTACAAAAAATGAGCTCTTAAAGTCTGTCAGCAGTGGACAGATGCAGAGAAGTATTTTATTGAAACAGGGCAGTTAAATACAGTACAGAGCTCAGGCCTCCTGGATTTCATTTTATATTAATGTACTTTTATAGAAAGACACGAAGAAATCTCTTAGATCTTCATGCTAATCAAAAGGAAATTGATATATAAGTCAATGTGGTTTGACAATCATTTACAGATTGGGGTATTCTAACAGGAAGCATAACATTGGAAAGGGCAGAAAAAAGGGACTATTGGCCTTAAACATGTGACCAAGGGACTGTTTCCTCTTTGTGTAGATGCTGCCACAGGGAATTGTAGCATTTCCTGCAAACCTCCATTTTCCCACTCCTTTATGACAACTAGTAAGACGTGTGTTCTTCATAGGAAAGAGTCTGAGTGTTGAAGTGTTTCTTGTTTTCAAACTTGGAAAAATATCCATCTTTTACAGCTACAGCCATTTTACAGCTGTGGCCACTACAATGGCCTGGAGAACTGAGCCACTGTGAACTCAGTGTGGGATTTGAAGTGAGAAATGCTGCTGAGACTGGTACATTACGAGCTCCAAAGAGGTAGCAGGTATGTCTAAATCATAGTTGCTATTTTACTGAGTTTGCATGTAAAGTGCTGTGTTGAAATCTGCTCAAGAGCTGAAGAATACACTGTGAAAGTCAAACTGCTGCTGGTGGTCACATTGTGAGCAGAAGGGCGGCTCAAGAAATGGTGTAATTGAGTCTTCTGGGTCTGCGCATCACTGCAGACACAGACCCACTGTAACATTTCTAAACTCCTGCATGGGAAGAGAGTCACTGGGTGAGGTCTGAGCATAAAAGGAAATGAAACAGATGTGCTAATGACCACTTCTTCATTGTGTTTGTATCTGTTTTCCAGTACAATAGGGCCCTGATTATAATTTGTGGCTTTTGATATTATTGTAATACAAGAAATTAGCTACAAATCAACAACAGCAATGAGTAGACAAGCTATACATAGTACATATAGATGTGTAAGGGAGTATGTCATAATGTGTGTGTTACCCAAACTGCTCCACCAAAATTTACTTTTTACCTATGGAACCAAACCCAAACACCAAATCTTTGTCCTCTCCATGTAGGAGAAATTTGCACGTGGATGAGGAGTTTAATGTTCTGGTCATATCCCTGTACCAAAGAATTCTCTCCAGCGCAGCCTGGCAATACTCAGCACTGCTCAGATATGAATCCAAATTTCACTGCTTGAGAAAATCCCAATTTCAAAATTAATCTAATGACAGAAAATTAACATAAATTCAGGAAATGAGCAGCAGAAATCTGTACAAACATTGCTTACAGAGGCCCTGAGCCAGCCCACTTAGAGACTATGAAGTTTATCAGATCAACTTCAAAGGTGCCTGGCTACAATCTAATGACTACAATAATGAGATAAACACATCTCTGTATTTTAACAAAAAAAAAAAAAAAGAAACAAAAAAGACAACAAAAAAAGACACTGAGGCAAGAATAGTAAATGATCCACCTGGGGACTTTCAATAGTTATTGTTTGAAGCTGGTTGAGAATCAGGAGTTTGCTTCTTAGAACCTTACTTAAAAGCATATTGTCTTCTTTTAGAAAATGTTTTAAGCATCCCGAGTGTGGGTACTTTGAGGCTGGCTATGACAGATGCAATGTTATTGTTTCAAAAAATTTTAATGAGCACAGCTCTGCTGCCATGTGGATAGCTCGATGCTGTGTTCCACTGACAGAATGCAGATCACAACTCTTCACAGGGGAAGGTTTTCTTTTTTTTTATTATTTTTTTTTAATCTGGAGAAGAAGTTAGTCTGTCAGGGAAACAACATACACTTTTTAAAAATTGTCTGAAGATTGTGGTGTGTACTGGATACTGTTGGTCTGGCATAATCCTTGGCACATTGATATTTTGCCAGTAAATCATACAGATTTTTAGCTACAGACACTAAATCTGTGGAGTGAGACTAAGGAGGGAGCAGAGCTTGTAATTATCTCTGGGAGACATCTGGGGGACACTAGGTGTTTGGAGAGGGACACACTTGAGTACTATCCATGCTGCTTTGGCTGGCAAATTTAATGACCACACATGTTCCATGTGGAGAACAGCTTCCAGTTGTGAAACTAATGGAGTTCGTGGGTCAGAATTGAGCTGATTTTACCCTAAAAATGGGGGAATAGACAGGGAACTGTGAATACAAAACAGGACCCCAATTCCTTGCCAGTTCCAGATCTCTGGTGTCTGTAAGTGCTGTGACTGCAGTTCCTCCAAGTTGTGCCCCTTTGAATGTAACTTGACTATCAGAGCCAGGAAAACATCATGAGTCCAGACTTCCTCTGAAAGACCCTCTGTGCCCTGAGTCGGCACTAAAGCCAGCCTTTGCAGGTCCCAGCCTTATGGAGCCTGAATACTGCTACCTGTAAGTGCTGTTTTGAAGATATTTTGGGATGTATGAAATACAGGCAAAGTCTCCGGCATCAGAAGGAGGGAAGACCTAATGCAAAGATGCACAAGTAGTGCTTTTGTGACATCATGGCGTTCTGTGACATTCCAGTTCTGTCCAGGAGTTCCAAAATGCCTTGCTATAGAACCAGACTAGGGACTGCTAGTGGAAGGAAAGATCAGAAGAGCAGTGAAGCAGCTGAAGTACACTGGGATATCACCAGCCCAATGACGGTGAGGTTCTAATTAATGTTTGGTGCTTCTCTGGGCTCCTTCCTACTGGGACTGGTGCAGACCTGGGATTGAGGCCCCACAGGGAAAGTGTACAGGCAGAAGAAAAGGGAGAAATCTTGGCCAGGATTCAGCTATCAATGGGAAGAGCACAGCTGAGTGCAAAGGCAGTGAAGGAGAGGGCGGAGGATGGCACAGCAGGATCCTTGGTCTGCCACTGAGCGACTCTCTCCATGTGAGCAGCTCATTTCCCTGCTCTGCCACTCATCTGCACAGACATTCTGTTCTGAAGGGCAGGACCAGGTTTCTGCAACACAAGGCACAAAGGACCCTTGAAGAGCTTAGAAGGTACTGCAGTAATACAAAGCAGAAATTGCAGCCACCAGATGGAGAAAATAGAGCATTTCCAGTCAGCAATTTTGTTTGTGGTGAAGTCCCATGCCACATGAAGCTTTGAGCTACAGCTGCCGCAGTGCTAAGTACAGAAAAGGGAGGTCTATCTGTATTCTACTTTTAAATTTAAAAAATTGGGTACAATTTCCATGAAATGAGAGATGAATTTAGCTCATTTTGCATCATGTTCTAATTACCAACTGCAGTGAAATATTGTAAGATGATGTATCTTAGGCTCCATCTTATTTCTGGATCTTTCTCCAATTAATTCCCTCTACCAGTTTACAGCACCTAAATGAAATGCACTGAGCATCAGGCCATGAATTGCCTGGTCCTTCTCCCTTGGTACCCTGGGCCAATTGCTCTTCATAGCTATTGTAGTACTGTTTTGCCAATCTTAGGATGATAGTATTAATACTCACTTGCTATCCAGCAGTTTTTTTCAGACAGTCTATTCAAGTATGAAAAGCTTTTTGAGGTCTCAGGTCATGCTACAGATGTGAGAGCAGTTATTTCTTCTCTTTCATATCATTTCTTTGCGGCCTGTTCTATTTCTGAATGATAGCAAGTGGCACTGAAAAGAGGGTATCTGTTCTACAAGAAAAAAGGAAGAGGAAGTCTGTTTTGAAGGAGGAAAAGAGGAAGGCTTTCTGAAGGAAAGAGAACACATGGAAGAAAGGAGGGTGAATGTGAGAGGGAGAGCACAGATTCTAGTGGAGGTGAGAAATAGTTCAGTAATCCAGGTTTTCAATCCCTATCCTGAATAAGGTGAATGTCCTCATTGGCAAGTCTTGGAGCCAACATAGCAGATGCCATAAGTTCATTCAAGGTCCCAAATAATGCTCACAAGAGGAGCTTTGAGGATGCTTCGTTTTTTCCACAAAGAGTTCAATTTCAGAAAGAAAAAAGATTTGTTAGAAAACTCTGGGCCAACACTATTTGCAATCTCATTCTCATTTATTTGCTCAAGTAATCCCCAGTGCTTGATTTACGTAAGACTTGAATTAACTGTGTATTTATTCAGAGATCTTAAATGACACTGATGTGATGAGGTAAAATTGCAAGCTGATGCAGTTTCAAGGGTATTAACAAGCACATGACAGTGAGGCAGATCCCACTTGCCGCTGAGGAATCCAAGCCCATTCAAAGGTTTCTAGAGAAGGTGGTAAGAATTACAAGTACAACTGCTTTTCATGAAGCAAAATTTCTCTTAGCACTGAGGTGAGGTAGACAGGTGCAGTACCTGTCAGAGACTTTTGAAGAAGATTAAAGCTGCTTGCTTGACGCTGCTCTTGGTGAACAGTCTTGGTTTGAGCTCAGACACTGAATGAAGCAAATTTTTGGATCTGAGCAATTTCTGAATAATGCATGGTTCCAGGAATAAACCAAATTCAGATAGGCAAGAAGCATGAAGCAGTTATGACCCTGATCTAATGGAAATTTTCTCTAAATATGAAGGTGACTAACTTAAAGCAGAGGTGCCATTAAAAAAGACAAACTCAAATTGCCATTGCTTCTGGTTTTGGCTGTTTCTGAAGTACTTCATGTTTTCAATAGGTGCTTAGTGAATTCAGGCAATGAAAGCTAGCTATGAAGTTGTGACTGAATGAGATTTAAACCTGTTAAATGAAGAGGGAGGAAAATGATAATGCAAGTCTGTGGTTGATGTGGGAGGACAGTTGATAGGACCATTTGGAGGTCCACTGAAAGACACAATCTGAGACAAAATGCTCATGAAGAAATGACTGAAAGTTCCAGTGGTGAAATACGATGCAGCAAATAAGATACGGTTAAGAAATAAAGCTATCTGGTCCATGAAGTTTGTGGAGATCATCATCTTGAAAAACATGAGGCAAGAGGACTGGGGATGAACACTGTAACTGGTATAAAAAGATCTGTCTGCTTTGCCTAAGTGGTGCCAGTGCTGCATGCAGCAGAGCTGCTGGTAATTTGCACCATGTGAAAGGGAAACAAGGATACCTACACAGCTAAAAATGGTTATGACAGGCACACAGGAGACTTAGAGGTGTACAGAGATGGACAGGTCTTGAAGTAAGTCGGGGTTCAGGAGCTACTGCGACTCTGTGGGAGCAGCATTATCACAAGAGGGAGCTGTCCGCCTGTGTGAGATTGTCACCCTGGCCAGAAACACCGCAGGGAAAAGCACCAGGACTCTCAGACCCTGGCAGGGGCAGGAGGTGAGAGGTCCCGAGTGCTCGGACAGGCAATGACCACAGCAGCCTAGCATGGGAGGGCACTGGCCGAGCCGGGCTAGCAGAACTTATACCCCAGGGCAGGCCAACACTGCACACTGCTATTGCTCCTCTGCAAGTCAGGGCTAGTGCTATCAGTGAATTGTTCTTTTGTTTTTCTGTAAGCTTTGCTGGGGAGGGAGAAAAAGGAGGGGTGCTTGGTGACAGTCAGACAAGGTCCGTGTGACAAGGCTCCAATGGTGAGTGAAATCAACGTGTGTCAGTCGGCTGTGAGCAGTGTCTGAACACACCAGGGCCCGTGCACCCAGCAGAGGGCATGTACACACCCACACACACACACACACACACACACACACGCTCCTGCCTGTTCCTCTGGGACATCATTTCTTAGATAATGAGCATATCAGTGCCCCAAACAGTACAAGTGGCTACAGTACAAAGCCAGAGACATCAGGTGTTCTTCTTGAATGGTTTGTGGTTTCTGTTACAGGATCCAAACCTACCCTTCTGCTGAACTTCCACTTCTGATCAAGGTAATGGTTCAGAGGAACGAAGCAACGTCCCCAAGCTCAGGTTTAAAGACTGGCACCCGTATTTACAATGTATCAGGCAAACCAGCCTGTAACCTCTTCACACTGAGCTTCGTTTCATCTTCCAATTCCAATTCCAATCTGAATGTTCATGCCCGATTTTGGTGGACACATTTTTACCATTATCTAAGCTGAAAGCTTTGTTTCCTGCCAAGAATCTTGAGGGGATAATACATATCCAAACGGTTTATCTAAATGCCCTACAGAAGACAATATATTTGTACGCTCTCCGGGCAGGAAGACAGGTAGTTCTTCCAGGGGATGCACTAAGATATGTGATGGATTGTGCTGTATATATTCAATGATGGGTCAAGGCACAGAAGATCAGGCCAAAGGGAGAAAACCACTGCAGGTTGAAAAGTTAGAAGGCATTAAAATTACATACAGAAGAAAAGGGTGTAGTCTTGTCGATGGGAGAAATGGACAAAGATCAGAGGTCTCGGCTCCTTGCCACAGGCTACTTGACCTCAGGCGAGTCTTCCGAGATCCCATTTCGCCTCCTACCCTTTGTCTGTGTGGCTCCCAGGAGCTTCGAGGCAGGGCTGTTCTCAAGCGCAAGAGTAACTGTACTTTATCTTGGCCATTTCTCCTAAAAAGTCACTTCTAATATAGATATACACATATGTATATATAAAGCAACCTTCGAGATAGTGTAAGAAGCTAAACAAGAATAAACACAGAATGTCTTGGGAACATGTGGGAGGAACAGAGTTCACAGCCAGTTATTAATCCACTTTCAGGACAAGGCTTTTGCTGAAGTTTAAAATTCAATATAAATTCAACATAAAAAAAACAAACCAAAAAAACAAAAAAAAGGGATTTTATCCCGAGCCGGCAGTCTGGCTGCAGCCTCAGCACCCGCCCGCCGTGACGCCGGCAGCGGAGCAGCCCCCCCGCGGCCCCGGCCCGGCGCGGGCAGCCCCGCGGCGCTGAGCTGCGCTGCGCTCCCGGCAGCGGGCGGCGGCTCCGCGGCTCCGCGGGCGGGGGCTGAGCCCGTGGCCGCTTGTTGATCGCGGCCGGCGCCGCTCCGCGCTCCGGGCTCCGCGCCGGCGCCCAGCCCCGCGCCCGGGCTTGCCGCCGCGCCGCCGCTCGCATTCTTCCATTGCAACAGTGTAAACCACTCCTTTTTTTCTTTTTTTCCCTTCTCCCTTTCTTTCCTTTTTTTTTTTTTTTTTTTTTTTTTTTTTTTTTTTTT